>PVHX01011844.1:46438-62365 GCA_004024805.1 Geosciurus inauris
AAAAGAGACCAGAAGCCACCTATAGAAAGACCAAATGATACTGGCTCATTTATTATAATAACTAAAAGTATCAGAATGGAGGAAAGTAGAATACCCTATTAGGGAATAGTACATGAGTTAATGGACCTGCCTGTAGCTATTTAGTGTGTGATAACCCTGAGGGCTAGAACAATTATCAACAGAGAAGGCATCATAAATCTCCTAGGTGTTAAAATCTATTACATATGGTGTATGCTATAAGTGCCTGTCAAACAATAGAGGTATTGTAAACATAGCAATAAAATCTTCCTTATAAATCATTTTGTTAACTGTTACCTTGTTAACCCTTACATATGAACATGAATTTGTCACTACCCTGCTTGCAAATATATAATTCATTACAATAACAGCTTAACTATGTGAAACTAACCTGTAGCCAGGCACTGTGGGGCACACCTGTAATCCCAGGTGTTGAGGAGGCTGAGACAAGAGAATTGCAAGTTCAAGAACAGCCTCAGCAACTTAGTGAGATCTTAAGCAACTTAGTAAGACTCAATCTCAAAATAAAAATTAAAAAGGGCCTGGGGCAAATTCACAATAGACAAACTATGGAACCGGCCTGGGTGTCCATCAACAGATGAATGGATAAAGAAAACGTGGCCTATGTACCCAATGCAGTTTTATTCAGCCATAGAGAAGAATGAAATTATGTCATTTGCAGGAAAATAGATGGAACTTGAGACCATTATGTGAAATGAAGTAAACCAAACTCAGAAGGTCAGGGTTCTGTTTTCTCTTGTATGTGGAAGATAGAGAGGAAAAAGGAAAAGAAAGTGGTGGAGCAGGGATCTCATGAAAATCAGAGGAAGATCAGTAGAGGAAAGGGACCAGAGGGTGAGAGAGAGGAGGAAGAGGGGAAGTGCTGGGGAGAGATATTGGCCAAAATTTATTGTTTTACTGTGTGCATGTCTGAATATGTAACGACAAATCCCATCATTATGTGCAACTATAATGCACCCATTAAAAATGTGGAAAAAAGTTATAAGGAAAAAATAAAAAGGGCTGGGGATGTAGCTTAGTGGTAAATTGCCCCTGGTTTGAACCCCGGGTCACCCCCACAACCACCAAAACAAATCAGAAGTAACCTATAATTTTAAAACAATAACATTTAATGAACTATAGTTAATAAACTGTAGTTTTAAAACTACAAGTTAGTTCTATATAGGTAAAGTCTACTGTTCATTAAGAATATATGGGGGCTGGGATTGTAGCTCAGCGGTAGAGCACTTGCCTCGCATGTGTGAGGCCCTGGTTCGATCCTCAGCACCACATACAAAGCAATAAAATAAAGACATTATGTCCATCTACAGCTAAAAAAATATTAAAAAAAAAGAATATATGGAGCATAGTTACCATAGTTAATTTTTCTTTTTTTATTGCAGTGCTAGGGTAGAACCCAGGGTCTTGCATGTGCCAGACAAGTGCTCTACCACTGAGCTATATCCCCAGATCATACTTAATTATTTCAAAAACATGCCCCATCCCTCTTTTTTGCTTGTGATTCTGCAATGTGGGTCACAAGGGGAGGGAGCAAGTCTTTGGTACTAGCACCCATCTAGGAGAGCTCTAAAGATGGTTTGGGTGTAGGATACTGTACTGTACTAGGAAAAAAATATTTATCCTTCTCACTCAACACTTCTGGTGCCAGATATATGCAGGCTTTCCCACACATATCAAGAGATTCTTCAGCAGATACCAGCTGGAATGCCTATAAATTGAGATAACATTAGGCCCCACAGATTAAGGGATTGGTCCCCCAAACTTGCCCCCTCCCACTTCAGATGCCAATTACAAGTCCCAGGTTCTAACCTGTACTTCTCAGCAACAAACTATAAATGGGGATTTTCCATTATTTCCTTCTCAGGTTCAAATAATTTGCTAGGAATCACAGAATTCAGGGAAACATTTTAAGTTACTAGTTTATTATGAAGGATATTACAAAGGATGCAGACAGCCAGATGGAAGAGGTATACAGGGCAAGATAGAGGAGAGAGCATGGAACGTTCATGTCCTCTGGGCACACTACCCTCCCAGTACCTCCATGTGTTCAGCAACCCAGAAGCTCATCAAATCAAGAGTTTTTCCTAGGGGCTTGGGATATGGCTCAGTGGCAAAGTGTTTGCCTAGACTATGTGGGGCCCTGAGTTCAACTCCTAGCAAATCCAAAAAAAAAAAAATAGTTTTTATAGAGCTCAATCTCTCCACTTGTCAGAGGTTGGTTGGGTGTATGTGTGAAAGATCCAACCAACTAACACTCTAATCACTTGGTCTTCTTGGTGACTAGCCCCATCCTGAGGTTATCTAGGGGCACTAGCCTAAGTCATCTGTTGGCATAAACTCAGCTGTGAGCAAAAGCAGCTTCTCAGAGGGCTAGAGCTACAGCTCAGTTGTAATGTGCTTGTCTAGCAAATATGGGGGCCTGGGTTTGAGCCCCAGCACCAGAGGAAAAACAAACAAAATTGACTTAACCTAGCAGTGCCCCACAAATGCCATCTCCTCCTGTTTTACCAACCAGATTAACTCCAATCAACCCAAAAGTACACTACTTATGAACACTTCACCTCTGAGCCTGGAGGAAAAAGGGAAAGAAGTAGTGTAGATGCAAATGGATGTGGTTCATGCCCGAGTTCTTCAATCTCTTTGTAAATTAATGGTTCAAGCTGATCTTTCTAGAGTGCTGATAGCAGAGTTGAATCAGGATAAATATTCAGAGCTTCACTGAGGGGAGTAAGAGGGAGCTAACCAAGGATTTGGAAAGAACTGTAGAGGGGTATTGAGGACCCACCTAAGATTGAAGACTATGAATGTGTAGAGGTTACCAGTCTCCATGCTTGTGGGATTTTCTCCAATATCACTCAGTAGCTTTGTAGATGAAATAGTGTGTGGAGTTAAGCCAGGGTGTGGTTTAGCAATCTTGGCAGAGCAGACTCAGAAGAGTACAAAAGACTTCTAGGGGTTGGAAAGGCAGTGGTTCAGGAGGGATCCAAACACAATTCTAAAGTAAAGCAAACTGAGAGCAGGGTGGTAGCCCATAGAACTGGAGGTCTCTGTGAGTCTAAAGCACAGTTAGTTTGGCCAGTAAGAAATGGAGAGGAAATAAATTGCAATCAGATTAGCATCCTGCAGTTTGAGAACAGCCATGAGCAGCATTAGAACTGCTGGATGATCCCTCATCCCAGCCTTATGCCACTGCTGGAGGATTATGCATTCCAGTTTTCCTGGGACAGTCCCAGTTTATATCTGTTTTTCCAGCCTTTTGTCCAATTTAGCATTTGTCCCAGATTTTTTAATTTCTGAAAAATTTAAGTATTGCCAGGCGTGGTGGTGCATGCTGTAATACCAGCACTCTGAGAGGCCAAGACAGGATAATTGTGATTTCAAAGCCAGCCTCAGCAACAGTGAGGCACTAAGCAACTCAGTGAGACCCTGTCTCTAAATAAAACACAAAATAGGGCTGGGGATGTGGCTCAGTGGTCGAGTGCCCCTGAGTTCAATTCCTGGTACCAAAAAAAAAAAAAAGGAACTTAAGTATTAATACAATGGTTGCATTGAAATAAGTCAGGATGGGTCTAGTGGATCACAATGTTTTAATTCCAGTTTCTGCTTTGGTCTTATCTGCTAGCTTGGGAAATGCATACACAGAGAACAAGAGTTCTCACAACAGGGTAAACAAAGACAATAGTGATAACTCTTCTCCCTTTTCCTAATCTCCAGATACAGTGTAATGCCTTCCTCTCAAATATGGCAGCAGGGTGTTCACTGATAACAGAACAAGGACACTCAAGACTCTAGGGGTTAGAGACAAGTAACTCATTGCGTTCCCAGAAGGGAGTGAGGGTGTATTGCCCATTGTGCCCCTTGCTGAATACCTGCTGTACCAGCCAACTGTACACATGCCAAAGCCTGCAAGATAAAGGAACCTACCAGGCCACCAGACAGTAGGCCAGTGGATGCAGGAAATTATATTTTTTACATGCATATAAAATATTTTCAGGAAACACACACAGAGGAGTTGGGCCATAGAACATATAGCTGGGTGTCTGAATGCTCTTCGTTCAAAGGTTATGTCATTTTTATATGGCACAAATGTACATTCCATTATTTGATTGGTCATTTTTAAAAAAAATTTTGCAGTCAAGTCTTTCAGCATGAGTTCAAATACTAAAGTGCATAATTAATACAAAATTAACCATTGAATCTGTGTATCAAGAAAGTTGGTGATGGATGAATAATGTGCACAAAACATGTCAGCATTTATTATCCACTCTTGGAGCACAATGATATCACCAACCACATGAAAACCAGAAAACATAAATTTTCCAAGAGAAGAGAAAGCATCAGCATCTATCTCAAAGGTCTTTAGTTATTTTAAGAAACTCATACCCAAAGATGTTTTTTTTTTTTTTTTTGGTACCCGCATTGAACCCATGGATGTTTAACCACCGAGCCACATCCCCAGCCCTTATTATTTTTTTATTTTGGAGACAGCGTCTTGCTAACTTGCTGAGACTAGCCTTGAACTTGTGATCCTCCTTCCAAAGCCTCCTGAGTAGCTTGGATAACAGGAGTTTACCACCATGCCCAGCCAAAGATGATGATTTAAAAAGGTGCTGCTATGGAGAGGACATTTCTTTATGGTTATGTAAATCATTTTTGTTTAGATCAGTGACTTTTCTTCAAAATTCATTTTCTTATATTCCATTTCAAATTTCCTTGCCCATGACAAAAAGTGAAGCCCTACTTTCACTGAGTTGCTCTATTAGCAGAAGAACTTGACAAACAGTTAAATGGTGCCAATTATATATTGATATTCTCAGATGCTTCAATTAGAAAATCAGTTCTATTAGTTGAGGTTTTCCATAGAAACAGAACAGGATAGATATGCATACATATTTAGATATATCTATTTCTACATTGAGAGAGAGATTTTTAAAAATGGACTCACCTGGTTGTGGAGGCTTGGTGAGTCCTAAATTTGATGGGGTAGGCAGCAGGCTGGAGACTCTGGGAATTGAAGTTCCAATCCAAAGTCACTTTGCTGGCAGAATTCCTTCTTATTCAGCAAAGGTCAGTTGTAGTGTTAAGGCCATGCACTGATGAGGCCCACCCACACTATGGAGGGTAATCTGCTTTACTCAAAGTCCACTGATTTAAATGTTGACCTCATCCAATAAAACATCTTCACAGAAATATCCAGAATAATGTTTCACCAAATATCAAGGCACCAGTGATCAGCTAAGTTGACACACACAATTAATTATCACAGTTAATTCCAATAATCATTCAATTTTTCAAAGCTATAGAGATTGATTCTGATGAAGGTGAAACCTCTGACATTATTGAGAAAAATATTGTCAACTCAGTTGAAAAATTCAACATACAATAAGTATTTTTATGGTGATAACTTTTTTCATAGAAATACAAATTTCAGAGGAGCACAGCACCATAATAAAATCATGTTCTTAATCAAGAAACTTGTGGAGCAGAAACATAGTCAGAATTGGTTGTGGTGCACAAATAATTGATCTTGTGTTCAAAGAAGTAGATTACAAAATTGTTTCTGGAAAAGCAGGAATGAGGAAGGAAAATCTTTTGTTTTCTTCTTTCTACAGTGCTATGGTAAACTCAGGACCTCACACATGCCAGGCAAGTACTCTTTCACTGAGCTGCATCCTCAATCAGAGTAGATTTTTTTGTATGGGAGAGAAAAGTGATGACTTAACCCAGGGACAATATACCACTGAGCTACATTCCCAGCCCTTTTTGTTTTTGATTTTGATACAAGGTCTCACTAAGTTGCTTAGGGCCTGACGAATTTGCTGAGGCTGGCCTTGAACTTTCAATCTTCTTGTCTCAGCCTCCCAAGCTACTGGGATTACAAGTGTGTACCACCGTGCCAGACCAGAGTAGATTTTTTGATATCCCTGACTCTCTTTTATTTATTTATTTGTTAGTACCAGAGATTGAACCCAGGGGCACTTAACCACTGACCCACATCCCCAGTCCTTTTTATTTTGAGACAGGGTCTCACTAAATTGCTTAGGGCCTCACTAAGACCAGTTTGAGGCTGGTCTCAAACTTGTGATCCTCCTGCCTCAGCCTTCTGAGTTGCTGGTATTACAGGCATGTGCCACTGTACCTAGCAACATGACTCTATTCTATATGATGAAATGATTTTCAATAATATGTAAAATTAGTAATAATCACTTTCTTGATTTCATCTTTAGTTTGAACGCAATTAAAATTTTAAAAGAATACATTTCAATTTTAAATATAATGTCCAAATTTCTGTAAAGTATTTAGTATATGAACCAGATTTTCACTTACCAAAAACATAGTATTACATGTTGTAGATTGCACCCTCTTGGCTGTTTTCCATCATAAATACAAATAAAAACTCCAAGTAGTCACATAGAATGCCAGGGTTGTACTGTTTCTTTGTCTATGCAGTCACCTGACTCTCGATATTTCAAATCTACTGTTAAAACACAGGAATATCTGAATTTGGAGAAAGGAATGGCAAGCCAGAAGCAAGCTGGAAGGATTCTGAATAGTTGTGTATCCAATTTAGAAACAAACGTGGGTGGTTGAATCCACATGTATCAGGGGCCAAATATATAATTGGAAGTTCTCAGAATTAACTTCCAGGTAGAGAAAAATGGTTGTTAAGGAGCTAAGTACTGAAAATGTGCTAATGCAAACTTTAAAGTCTACGCCAAATAGAAATATATTCATATATTCACCAAAAGATACATAAAAATGTTCATAGCAGCACTATTTGTAATAGTTCAAACCTTGCAACTGGCCAAATGTTGATCAACAGGAGAATGAATAAGAAATCTTAGAGAATAGAAGGATAAATAGCATGAAAAACTGTTTAAGGCAAAATTATGAAACACACGACATTGGTATTATAATGTATTGAACCAAATACTCTACTAGACATTTTTATGGGGGGGGTGTACTGGGGATTGAACCCACTCTGACACTGAGCTATACCTGAGTCCTTTATTTTGCTGAGACTGGCCTCAAAGTCGTGATCCTGCCTCTGCCTCCCAAGAAGCTGGGATTACAAGTGTGTACCACCCACTCAGTTTTATTCTCATCTTTTGGATGGAAAAGACTGAGGCTCAGAGAAGTGCAATGGCTTGCCCAGTTTCACAAAACTACCATCACGTACCCTCAGTATCCTTAATGAGGAGGAGGCCATGGACTTTGTGGAGGGCACTGTAGTGGGTGCTAGAGTTATACAGGTGAGGACATTAGAAATGGCATCACTGGGCTGGGGTGGTGGCTCAGTGGTAGAGCACTTGCCTAGCATGCGTGAGGCACTGGGTTCGATCCTCAGTGCCACATATAAATAAATAAGAAATAAAGGTCCATCAACTAAAAAAAAAAAATTAAAAAAAAAAGAAAGAAATGGCTTCACTAGAAGCAACTGTTGATTGCTTATTTTATCTGAGAGTCTTGAAGGACAGATTTTTTTTCCAATCCCATATACGAAATTGTGGAGGCAAAAATAAAAATCATTAATAACAATAGTTCCCATTGTGTACTGTCCTAAGTACTGAAACACACACACTCACCTTTAATCCTCATAAAGATCCCGTTAGTGTACTATTACATGTCATTGTATTTACTGAGGCAAAAAGAGGCTGAGAGTCTGATTTGCAGTTGGTCACAAAGCAGTTAAGTGACTGATTCAAATTTCAGATTTGTACCCTGATCTGGCTGCCTCTTGGGCTCTAGGTCTCAATTCTAAAAACCAGGTAAGGGTTTTTGAAAGAACTGGGCCACAAGTTAGGAAAACGGAAGCCAGAATGAAGCACAAGGTCTTGGTAAGGGGACACCTGACTCGAGGGGCTACGTGCTGAGGGAAACCTGAAAAGCTGGCGTTCAGTTTAGGACAACTAGGAACCATGCGAGCAGAGGTAGGTTTGGGAATTTGGGGATCCTCTGAATGGGAGACTGAGGGAAAGAGAGACAGAAGCTGCGCAGCGGCAGGCGCCACTGCTTCCGGAAGAAAATTCCCACGGCCACCTCGTGAGAGTGGAAACCGGTAGCCACCAGCGGAGGCGCGCGGGCGAGCGCGCGGGCGGCGCAGGAGGGGGGCGGGGCGGGGGCGGGGCGGGGGCGGGGCCTGCCTCTCCTTCGCTCTGAGCGGTTGCCTCAGAGGCGAAGAGCTTTGGACAAACCTCTCGGCTTTCCCGCGCCGCGCCACCTCCTGCAGCGCCTCCGCCTCCTTTGCCTCTTCCTTGGCTTCCTCCTTCTCAGACTGCCGTCAGCCGCACGCCAGCCGGCTACGTTATGGCCACTCGCAGCCCCAGCATTGTGGTGAGCAATTTGGCTCGCGGGCCCAGCCCGGCCCAGCCCGGCCCAGCCCGGCCCAGCCGGGCGCGGCGAGCTGCGGAGTGGCAGCGGCCCGCCCTGTGGCGCCGGGCCCGCACTGCGCATTGGGGGCGTGATGGCTAGGGGAACCCCAGGGGACGGAGGCGGTCGTAGGTTCCCTGGTTTGGCTTTACGTCTTGTGAGGGCGGCAGGGAGGACGGAATGGCGGGGTTTGAGGTGGGCCCCTCCTTGGGAGAGCCCTGGAAAAGAGGGCTGCGTGTGGGCACAGAAGGTGGAAATGGCGTTTTGGTTGACATGTGCCGCCTGCGAGCGTGCTGTGGGGAAAGGACGGGATCCGATTTGGGAATGACGAGTTGGGATGAGCGCATGGGAGCTTTCTCCACAAAAGCCCTTCACTGGAAGTTTGGGGGGGGGGGGCCGGTCGTGAGGTCCTCGAGCGTCTCGTGAGGAAGCTTCAGCCGGAAAACGACCGCATGGGCGGGCGTGAAGGGAAGTGGGGTTTACATTTCATTCTGCAGATGCTATAATTCATATTTGTGGGAATGCGTATTACCTCATTGAATCCTCCCAACAGCCCCTGTAACTGTGATCGTGCCTGTTCTACACACCACGCAGCTAATCATTTTCGCACGGCCCAGAAGTAGCGGGCCTTGATTTCAGATATGCTTGAATCCCGATCCAATTTTTTAAATCTACCCTTTCATGCTGCGTAGATTTAAAAAAATGCGAACCTGGTCCTTCTTTTTTTTTTTTTTTTTTTTCTTTTTTTGGTACCGGGGATTGAACTCAGGGGCACTCGACCACTGAGCCCCAGTCCCAGCCCTATTTTGTGTTTTGTGTAGAGACAGGGTCTCACTGAGTTGCTTAGCGCCTCGCCGTTGCTGAGGCTGGCTGTGAACTCGTGATTCTCCTGTCTCAGCCTAAGTGCTGAGATTACAGGCTTGCGTCACCGTGCCCGGCTGAACCTGGTCCTTCTTTCAAGGACGTTCTTACCACCATCAGCCTCTGCTATCTTGTCTTCACCCTCATTGGTTTTGTTTTGTTTTTTTCCTGATCTAGCCAAATTGTCACCTCTTCCCAAACTTTCTGACCATGATTATTAAAATAGCCAAAGCTCCTTGCCCCCCTGCCAGTTAAATGCCCTAGCCTCCTTTATTATGATTATTGTCGTCGTTGATTTAGCAATTACCTAGTTACCTGTTGATTGGCTCTCCGGTTTAAACTTCTTTTATTTTTGTGATGCTAAGGTTGGAACCCAAGGCCTTGGGCTCGCCATACAAATACTGTACCACTGAGCTACCTCAGCCCTTAAACAAACATTGTAAAATTAGGAATCACCACTATAACTCCAACACATACAGTGCCTTACTAGTAGGAAGTTTTCAGTAATGGTTTATTAAGTAAATAATCAATTGAGCCCTATGAAAGAAAAGATTCTGTTTTATATTAGGCATTGTGACTTAATATATCCTGCTCATTTGGGCTGTTTACTAGCTGTGTGGCCCTGGGCATCTTAACCTCTCTAGGATATCTTTTCATATGTGTATCTGAGGTGCTAGCTACTGATGTTATTGTGTATGTGAATAAGCAACCCTTGCATAGTCCCTGACTGGGAATAAATAAATAAAAGAAGGAACTGTGACTCAAACGTAGGTCTCTCTGCAGAGCCTGTTCACTTAAATGGTGCAGTAATACGTGGTGATTACTCAATAAACGGTAATGGGCTGTTGCTGAGCAAGTCAGATGCCTTTAGCTTAGGGTTATGATGCCTGCACCAGTATACAGGGAATTAGTTCTCATTGCTAGAACTGGATATTAATGGTTTTGTTTGAACATCAATAAATTGTTGTTAGTTTACAAATTCCTGTTCTTTTTAAAAATTTCCTTCCCCTAAATTGTCTTCATTTTAACCAATAACACACACTTAAAAAATGCTTACGTTGTGCTAGTTGCTATTCTAAGCCTTTTACATATATTAACTGATTTGATTTTTTAAAACATATTTATGTGGCTCAGAGGAGTCAAGTAACCTGCCTAAGCTAAAACATTGTGCTTTGAACCTAAGCTATCTTGCCCCAGATTCTGCACTTAACCTGTAAACTTTTACGTTAGGAGTGACAATAATAGATATTTATTAAATACTTAACCATCTCTTAGGCATTGGAATAAGTGTTTTGCTGATCTTATCTAATGTAAATGCCCTAAAGTTACATATTAGGTAGATAAAGAATAACTAGTAAAGACCTTAGACACACATGATAGAGCCCTGCAGCACTTTGATGAAATTGACTCCGCACCTGCCTGGTACAACTATATTACTTTTTTCATTTTAGAAGAAGTTTCTGGATTTTTGTAAATTAATGTGAAACATCAGATATATTTTATGTGCCTATATCTTCTAAACTTCAGGCTGGTAGTGCTAGAAGTGTAGTATTTTACTATCTGAATGTAAATCTTACCCTGATACTGATTCTTTTATGTGTGTACTGGGGATCAAACTCAGGACCTTGAACTAAGCTATACCTCCAGTCATCTGCTAGAGATCTTTACAGCATGAGTAAAATGGTGCGTTTTTTGTTTTTTGGGGTTTTTTTGCCCAGTTGTCTCTTTATTATCAACAGGGTTAAACTAACATTAGTCTATAGGTGTAGACCAAAATTACACTTTTGGACCATCAAGAAATGGAGCAGATCAATTCAGAGGTTTCTTGCTATGAAGTCAGTACTATGCCATGCATACTACAGATCTATCTTTCTGAAAGGGGCTGGGTACTGAGGATTGAATTTGGGGAGGCTCTTCCACTGAGTGACGTCCTCAGCCCTTTTTATTTATTTTGAAACAGTTTCACTAAGTTGCTGAGGCTGGCCTTGAACTGCAATCCTCCTGAGTCAGCCTCTCAGGAACTGGGATTACGGTTGTGTGCCACAGTGCCTAGCATATAGTTCTATCTTAACTGTTTTCTGTCCACTGTTTGTATCTGTGTAGTATCAAAGGTGAGAAAAGGACCCACCAGATCAGCAGAGAAGAGGAGGTATCTTGTAGTTGTGGGGGGAGTTGAGATTTTTTTCTTAAATTCCACTTTTTAACCAGGTAGAGTGACACATACTTGTAATCTCAGCTACTGAGGAGGATGAGTCAGGAGGATCACAAGTTTTAGGTCAGCCTCAGAAACTTAGTGAGACCCCGTCTCAAAATAAAAAAATAAAAGGCTAGGGATATAGCTCAGTGACGAAGCCTGCCTGGGTTCAATCCCCAGTATTGCAAAATAATAATAATAATAACAACAACAACAAATTAAATCAAACTGGGGCATGGTAGTGCATGCCAATAGTTCCAGCAATTCAGAAGGCTAAGGCAGAAAGAGTATAAGTTCAAGGGCAGCCTGAGCAACTTAATGACATCCTGTCTCAAAATAAGAGAGCTGGGCAGATATAACTCACATGTTCATGGCTCTATGTTCAGTACTAACAAGTAAAAAGAAAAAGTAGAGGAATTGAAATCAATTCTTGACTATTCAACTCAGGGATAAATTATTACCCACTTTAGGCAAGTGAACCCAAAACTACTACATGTATAAGAACATGAATTTACCCAAACGCCATAATCTTTTATTAATGTACATGGTGGAATAATTGGCATGTTCACTCTGAACAAAAAATATATACCTATCAATTATCAGAAGCAATGTTGAAAATAGTTGTAGTTCCATAACAATTTGAAGTGTTTGAATTCTGATTAGTAGCACATTATTTTAAATGTTAGTTTGATAGCACTGACAGGAAGATAATAATTTGAGTCTCAATATTGACATTAATGGTAGTAATTGGCAGTTTATGTGGTATATAATTTTTTTAAAACTTCCACATATTTATTAATGAACCAATAAAAACCAGTATTACAGCACCTTCATAGCTAAAGAAAATCACATTCACAGTTACATATTCTCAACTGCCCAAATAGTGGTGACATTTTTAGCTTGACATGACAACAGTGATCATAATCTTGATACCAGTGGGACTCCACCTTAGTACAACCACTATAGAAAGCAGTTTGGAGACTTCTCAAGAAACTAGGAATGAGAGGCTGGGAATATAGCTCAGTTGGTAGAGTGCTTGCCTTGCATGCACAAGGCCCTGGGTTCAATCCCCAGCACCACACCAAAAAACAACAACAAAAAACTAGGAATGACTCATCGTATGACCCACTCTGTATTTATCCAGAAGAACCAAAATCAGCATGCTGTAATGATATAGCCACATCAGTGTTCATAGCAGCACAATTCACAATAGCCAAATTATGAAATCAACCCAGATGCCCATCAATAGATGAATAGATCAAGAAAATGTGGTATATATACACTATAAAGTTCCACTCATCCATAAAGAAGAATGAAATAATGGCATTTGCTGGTAAATGGATGGAACTGGAAACTATCATGCTACGTGAAGTAAGCCAGACTCTAGAAAATCAAGAGCCAAATGTTTTCTATCATATGCAAAAGCTAGAGCAAAATAAGGGAAAGAAGGTTGTTGGGGAGGGAATCAGATATCATAAAGATAAGGGAAGATCACTAAAGTTGAAGAAGAATGAGAAGGAGGGAGGAAGGAAGGGAAGAAATATGGAAAGGATTCAATGATATGTTATATACATATATAAATGTACTGAAAGTAATTTCACTTTTATGTATAGGTAGAAAATACCAAAAAATAAATAAATAAAGGAGTGAAATTAAGATCAACAGAGAGGAGAAAAAGGGGGAGGGAGAAGGGGAGGAAAAGGGGCAAAGAATGGGAATTGAATTTGAATTCCTTGCATGTAATATTTTGACAAAATGAACCCAGATACTATGTATAGTTATAATACTGTAATAAAAAATTAATACTTATAATGGTTTAAGCCTTAAGAGGGAACACAAGGAAGATAAATGTGTGTTCACATATATATTGTAAAAATGATATAAAATTGAAAGATGAACATACTATTAGCTTATTTTTATATTTAGGAATATCTGCATCAGTAAGTCATAATATTGGATTTATGATACCTGAGTTAACACAGATTATCCCAAAGAAATGGCATATTATCTGTTTTGATTGTTTTTGAAAATTTTAATGTATATGAATTATAAAACGTAAAAATATACCATCTGGTGATTTCTGTCATTCTAGAAGTTTGGAGATGTTGTTGGTTACTAGGAATAAAATCAAATGTATTTTATCTATTGTGCATCTTTTAATTTACATAACTTATTTTAAGACTCACTGCTTTGTCTTGTTCAGAACCACATTGTCATTTTTTTTACTGCAAAGAGACTAAAGCAGTTCTTGTCACAGATAATAAATTAATGTTGCAAGGTTTATATTAGCTTGTGCTAATTTCCTTGCTTAGTATACTTTTAGATAATGTATCTTTGTAATTAGAAATTTTATCTGTGAACCACAAGAGTTTTCACATGATGGCCATTATTACAAACATGACACATAATTATAAAGAGCTAGGCGTGGTGGTGTACACCTATAATCCCAGTGGCTGGGGAGGCTGAGACAGGAGGATCACGGGTTCAAAGCCAGCCTCAGCAAAAGCGAGGCGCTAAGCAGCTCCATGAGACCCTGTCTCTAAATAAAATACAAAATAGGGCTGAGGATGTGGTTCAGTGGTCAAATGCCCCTTCGCTCAATTCTTGGTAAAAGAATTGTAGGACCAGTTTTACTGGAAAATAAAATGATTTCAGTAATTTATGATACCAAAATATTGATATTAATTCTAGACAAAAGTATCTGTATAGATTTTATCACTATTTTCTAAGAATAAGTTAGAATTTGAAAGCTGCATTCTAGAACTCTGAGGTGCAGTCAGATTTCTGAACTAGATGGGTAATGGTAAATAACTCGGAGCTAAATAACCTGTTCTTTGATTTTCAGTTTAGCCAGAAATGGCCATAGTGGGAAAGGTGATCTAGGGGAAAACCACCTTTCCATGTGTTCACTACTTGTGGCCACTCCAGAGTGCTCCCCAAATATTTTGGAATTGGGCTCTTCCCTCAAAGCCATTCAAGACCTTTTTGTGTTCTTTTATAGTCATTTATATGTTGGGTGCTTGTTATGGCCTGAGCATTTGTGTTTCCCCCTCCCCTAAAATTCATATATTGAAGCCCTTACTCCCAATGTGGTGGTATTTGGAGATGGGGCATTGGGGAAGTAATTAGGGCTAGATGAGGATAAGGCCCTGATCCGATGGGATTAGGGTACTTGCAAGAAGTGGTACCAGAGAACTTGCTATAAGAGGATATCTTGTGAACACACAGTGAGAAGGCCCAGAAGTGAGAAGGCCCAGAAACCAAGTGAAGAGGCCTCAGAATGAATCCTACCTTAGAGGCACCTTGAACTTGAACTTCTCAGTCTTCAGAACTGTGAGAAATAAATTTCTATTGTTGAAGCTACCCAGTCTATGGTATGTTGTTATGGTGCCTGTGCAAGCTAATGGTTCTTTTAGAAGATGTTGGTAATAACCACATGCAACACCACATCACACATAATAAAACAGATGTGATTTATATTCATGTAAAAAGTTTGGCACTGCTATCACTTAGTTGATTTAGAAGGCCGTGCTGATTCAACATTAGCCATGTGGTGGTCTTCTTTACTCTTTACAATCTAGGCCACAGAATATAATGACTACTTTAAAATTGGTATTGCTTAGCAGGCACAGTGGCACATGCCTGTAATCCCAGTGGTTTGGGAGGCTGAAACAGGAGAATTGCGAGTTCAAAGCTAGCCTCAGCAATTTAGCAAGGCCCTAAGCAACTCGGTGAGACTCTGTCTCTAAAATACAAAAAAGGGATTGGTGATGTGGTTCAGTGGTTAAGTGCACCTGAGGTCAATCCCCAGTACCCAAGGGGGGAAAAAAGTTTGGTATTGCTTATGGAGAGAACCATCAGTGCTGAGTAACCTTGGGTTCTAGGTTTATCTTTAGTGCATATATAATTGTATTTGATAATTCACACTTGTGTTCTTGTCAAACTAGATTTTGGTACAGATTACAATTTTACTGTGCTGAATAGTTGTATGTATGCTTTTCCCACTAGATTATAAATTACTGAAGGGCTGTAAATATAAAATAATCCTTGTATCTTCCACAAAGCCTATTGCACAGTGCCTTAATCAAGGTGAATGCTGAATGCATTTTTGTGTAATTGTATTGTAATCCCCAGTTCTAATCCTTCCTATCAAAGCAGCCACTAGATTATTGACTATTCCAAATAAGATGAGATTAATATCTGATATTAGCCTTATCAGATGCACTAATAGGATTATAGGTCACCTTGTATATTTCTGTCTAGCTTTTTTTTATATTATTTTATTTAAATGCATTTCAAGTCATAGTACATATACAGAGCTCAATTTTTCCATTTCTCTGGTTGCAAACCAGATAGAGTCACACCATTTGTGTCTTTATACATGCACCAAAGGTAGTGATGACAATCTCAATCAACCATCATTACTATACCCATTCCCCTTTCCTTCCCCCCACCCCCCCCCC
>PVHX01011845.1:0-62174 GCA_004024805.1 Geosciurus inauris
ATGTATACTATAATTTGATATTTTTGAAGTTTTCTAAACCAAGATGTAAAATACAATATGAGTATGTTACTATTTGACTTAACATTGATTTTTTCTAACAATAAATGGAGTTGTTTATCTCATGCCTAATGATCATTAAATCCAGATCAATGTCTTTAAAAGTACCTGTTTTGTTAGTTCAAAATTTCTCTTAAATATCTAAGTTTTAAATAGGGAAAGGGCTACCACTTAAAAATATCATTTCCATCTTTAACATTTGTTGTTTTCTTTGAAACTTTTTTATAATCTTGTTGTGCATATGTGTGCCTCTGCCCAAGAATGAAGTACACAGCTTGACTTTCATTTGGCATTTGATGGAGTGATCCTACTTTGAATGCTATATTATGGGTTAAGAAGCAGAGTAATGGCCCTGTTGTCTCTTGTGCTTGGAGCAGTTTGAATTCCTCCATCAAATTGATGGGGTGATTTAACACATTTATTCAGCCTCGTTTACAGGACATGTAAAATGATAGCAAAGCTCAGGTAAATACTGAAGATACTGGAACTAATTTGGAGGAGCTTATATGACATGTTAGATCAAAAGTTAATATGGAACTAGTGGCTATTATGTTTAAATGTATAATAACCTGATGATATTTTGAACATATTTTAAAAGAGATAATTGCACACCTATTTTAGAGAATTGGGTGCAATGATTTTCCTTTGACTTTTCCTTGCCTATTACCACTTAATTTTATCCTTTTGACAAACTGTTCCTAGAGATTTATGTGATAACTTCTCTATATCATAATTAGTTTTGTTCCAGTAGAAACCATACATTAAATTTTCTTTAAAAATTTACATTAATATTGTTGCTGGTATCTTATGCTACAGTTTCAGAATATTAAACAAGTACAATTGTTTTAACTACTGTGAAATTGACAGATGAAGCTGAAAACCAAAAGCACCTTTCATGGGATTTTAAACACTATTTTCCTCCATATGCCATCCCAATTATTATTTAGATATTACATTCCTAATTTACTGTTAAGGTTGATTAGAATTCAAGCCTCTCAAAAGCATGCACCAAAGGTCTTGGGCTGTGGAAAACATTTTTATAAAATAATCCATTAATGCAGAGGAGTGCAACTAAATTAGTTAGCAATTTGCTGAGCATGAATTAATGAACAGAGCTTCTTCCAGCTCCCAGAGTTGTAATTTTCATAATAACCTCAGACCTTTATTTGGCAGGTTGTTTAGTTTTTTCGTTTGAAGGTTTTCATTAGTCTAATGAGGACTGTGCAAGGGCGAGCAGTCAGCACAATTTACATGGGGAAGCTATCATAATAAATGAAGCAATTTGAATAACACGCAAGGGTTTATGCAACAAGATAAGAAGAGATTGTAGAGCGAGATTTAGAGGTAACCAATACATTAGACCAACTAATAACTGAAGTAATCCCAATAAAAGGCTTAAGTGAAAGGAATGAAATTAATGATATATACAAAGTTGTAATGATATGATACATGATTCATTAGATTAATAAAATAAGTATTCAATTGTTTTTAGTGCTTTTTGTCTAAGCTTTGTTTGTATTAGGCATTTTAATTAGGATTGTTCACTAGATCACTTTGCTTAGTTAACTTTTAGACCATAGCTAAGGTTTTTAATGATATTTTCTCCTTCTTATTTAATCTTTATAGCCTTGATAGTTCATTGAATTAATTATATGCAATATATTGTGTATGAAGATGCTTTTTAAAAGTAATTGCATATCACTCTACCTAAGTGGTGATTAAACTTTAGGAGTGAACACTCAATATGTTTCTAAATTCTTTTAAAAATAACTTTGCTTCTACTTTAAGTAAAAGTACTCTAAGTTTTTAATGTCCTATAATTTCATCTCATAATTGGAATACCTAAGATTCTGTTAGTGCTAAATTCTCAGCTTAAGAGGAGGAATTTATAAAAGGACATTGTTAGAAATATATTCATTTATGTTATGCACATCTTTAAGATACAAACAAGAAAGTCTGCTTCAAAAAATGCCATAAATTAATTTTCTTCTTTACCTATCCTTATTTTTAAAAATGTATTTTGGCTCAAAATCATTTGAGAATTATACTTTTGTGCATACTTTTATAAAACCATAATTTGAGGAATAAGTTGATAAGGATTATTTTGTGAAATTTTATAGCAAATAATGCAAACTTGAGAAAGCTGATCTCATGCTTGACATGCAGAGCCAAATTACTTTAAAACTTAGTAATATGTAATTTTCAACATGATTATGCATCAGCATTTACCAGGTCATGACCTTGAGAGAATTCCTCTTCTAATCAAGTGTCTATTGGAAGTGGCTAAAATTGATGGGCTTATTTGAAGTCTTTTCCATTTTCTTCTCTTCTCCTAAGCTTGAAATACTGGCATGCTTTTCTGCCTGGAGTTTAAATTGCAGTGTTTTGTTTTGTTTTGTTTTGTTTTGTTTTGTTTTGTTTTGTACCAGGGATCGAATCCAGGGGTACTTTTACCACTGAGCCACATTGCTAGTCCTTTTGTATATTTTATTTAGAGAGAGGGTCTTGCTGAGTGCTCAGGGTATCAATAAATTGTAGAGGGTGGTTTTGAACTCGCAATCCTCCTGCCTCAGCCTCTCAAGTCTTTCAAACCATTAGAGATTACAGGCATACTCCACCACACCCGGCAAATTGCAGCATCTTGCTGCAGAAAAATTAATGGATTAATTTTTAAAATTAATCTTCCCTCTTGTTAATGAAAGAAACAAATGGTTTAGTCTTCTTTTCATTTGTAAATATGTTTAAATCAGCTTAGGATACTATTTAAAAAATCATGATGCCATTTATTTCAAACTTATAATTATGTTTATCTTTATGGTGTATCGTTTGGAAGAGAGCAAAATTTCATTATTTTGTGAACTAGATTTTGTTAATTTTTTCTTTCCATAAAAACTGCTTCCAGAAAATGAGATCATTACATAGGCGACTGTTTCTCAGGTTTGTCCTCTTTTCCTTTCCTTTGCTTCCCATGCTTGAAGTACACAAAAACAGGTTTAAGTATAATTTTGTAGTGTAATGTTATCTTTGTATTATAAATTAACTATCATATATTTTGAAGTTAGTAGAGCATGAACATAAATATATAATTTCTTCATATGTATCAATTTGCTATGCATTGACCATTATTATTTATAACTACCTATTATTGTTTGGGTCTTGAATGTCCTCTGAAAAACTCAAGTTTTGAAAGCATGATACCCAAGACCACACGTTTCAGAGATGGAGCCATTAAGCAATGATTAGAACTCTGATGTCATCAATGGTTTAATCCATTAATCTGCATTAATCCATTGATAACTGAATGGACTACTGAATGGTAAATGCAGGCAGATGGGGCATATCTGGAAGAAACAGGTCACTGGGGACATGCCTTGAACTAAATATGTTCATGCTTCCCCATCACCCCCATACCTGCTTTGTGGCCTCCATGAGACCAAAACATCATGGCAGAAGGGCCTGGTGAAAGAAAGCTGAGCAGCTTTGATGACATGATGTTTTGCCTCACCTTAGGCCCAGAGAAATGATCTGCCATCCATGGACTAAAACATATAAAAATCACAAGCTTAAAATCAGGTTTTCCCTCCTCTAAGTTGTTTTTATCAGTTATTTCAGTCACAATGAATAAAACTAACTAATACACTACTATTAATTATTATCTATACTAAAGTGATACAAGTCATCTAAGGCTATTGTGAAAAACCTTGGATGTAAAAATTCTGTATTCATCTAAGAAATTATTACCACTGGAGATGTTCTGGCACAGGGGGGAAGAGCAAAGCCTTGGAATTAGACCTCTCTGTATTCAAGTTTTGTTAATGTAATGAACTTGGTAAATGACAAAATATCCTGGACCTTCAGTTTCTTTAGCTTTAAATGAGACTAGTAGCACCTGAAAAATAACAAAGTTATGATGTGAGAATTAAGAAAACTATCGCATCTATGTAGATGTACCATACACATGTTAGGTGGTATCAGAGTTCCATCAGAAAACAGAGTGCATAGAATAAGAAAATTCTAGATATGGGTATAGATGATAATGTAGTGACCTAGCAATTAGCAGAAGCCAGGTCTTTACATTCTAGTGCTCCATCTGAACTTTTGCTAAGTGGTTTAATTAAGTGATCCATCTAGAGGGTTGGACACTCCTAAAGTCACACATCAGAGAGCAAGGTAGAGAAGGTGGACAGGGAATCTGGGATTGTGTGCTCTTAGGAATCATAATTCACTAGATTTCAAGTTTAGTAAGCATGTAGTTGGGCCTACATTATTTACAACTTACCCTTCAGTGCCTGTCACAAAGACTGGTTCACTGGAGCATGGTGAATAGTGAATGATGTATCTGGCCAATTGTCATTTGGTCTAAGTGATAGTACCTAGAATATAACTCCAGGAAACATTTGTGTAAGGATATGGTATAGTTGTGCAGACATAATTTTCATATGTGTAAATAAAACCACAGTAAATGATTTCTCAACAGTATTCTAAAGAAGCTGCCATTTAGTAAAATGTAATCAGTTTTCTCTATAATAGTTCATTCATTTGTTTATTTGGAAATTTGTGATTTCCTACCATGTGACAAGCTTCTCACTAAGGATTTATAGATGAATTTTAAAGGAGAGACATGAGACATTGTTTTATTTTCAAGAGCCTTATGAAATTGATGATACCCTGGGCTAAAACTATATATAGGTATTATTTTCAAAAATAATATTTTTTGTTTGCCTAAATTGTAATCTTTACTCAAAAGTGGCCATGTGCGTCATGGCTTGGTTTTTCAATTTAATTTTATTGGTGAGGACAAATAATCAGGAAGATTTCTCTTTCCTGTCTGTGATGTCTATTCAATAGTTACAGTGCTACACCTGTAGCTCACTGAAGAATTGTCATAGGCAGTTTGTGCTTTAGTGGTAACAGTGGGATGATTCTAGAGGAAAGATATGCAATAAATCACTATTATGTTATGTAACAGAGAAGATGCAGTTTTTAGGGAAACATTGAAGAAACGGTGTGCTTAACCCTAAAACTGAGGATGGAATGCCTCGTTCAGTATTGTCATCATTTACAGATGGGACAGAAGAGCAGAAATAACCTCTAAGTGTTATAATCAAGGGAGAATTTTTTGGAGATACATAGCACTATATTCTCCAAATCAGTATCAAACCTTTCTTTTATCTAGAAGAAAATGCAAATCAAAGCAGATGGATATTTTAAAGGTAATATATCTATTTACCTCATAAAATTTAAATTAGATACTCTATGGATCACTTAGAGTATTTGGCCCATAGTATCTGATCAAGAATGTTTCATTTTTCTATTGGAAAATGTATCCGAAATTTAACTATGTCTGTATTTATTCATAGAAATAGGAGCATTATGTAAATCAAAAGTTTTCTTTCAGGGAGAGTGGTTTATTCTGTGAACTGAAATTTATTCATTTTTTTCTTGAAGTTCTGCTTTTTGTTTTAATCATGTATCGGTTTTGGATTTTCAGTTTATATTATATGTAACAGTATTCAATTTGAGGAGAAAGTCAACATAAAAGACTGTAATCAGGAATGTTCCCCTGATTCCAGCATATAATCTGAATAATACTCAGAGTCCAAAAGTGTTATAATTTAACTTATTTTCTTGCTTTGGGGTTTCTTAGACTGGACGTAGTTCTTTTAAATCTCAACAAACAGAGAGGCTAGGCTCAATCCTTCTGATACCATAAACACAGTCCATGTTGTATCTCAGTATAAATGCTTTTCTCGAGTTTAGGCAGTGAACAAAAGGAGAGAGAAGTCTATGCCAATAATATTGGAGACAGTCTCTTCTTCACCATTAATTCCAATTCCCTAAGGGTCTCCATTTTTTCCTTTCATATATGTATTTCATTCTGCTGTGATCCTTGTTATATTAAGAGCCTTCATAAGACTTTGAATAATTGCTGATGATACAATAACTAATCTTTTAATCCTCTCAAAATGCTCTCTTATGGTTCAAATTCTACACAACTTTTGCCTTCAAATAGCTAGAGCCCTAGGCTTGCTTAGCAGAGATAGAATGACTCACAATTTCTTCTTTCTATTACAGTGTGTTGATGTCATAGTGAAAAACTTTGAAGTTAGAATTTAGAGTTTGTATTTTCTCTTTGCCATTTATGTATGAAATACTTGTGAACTTTCTGTTTTAGGAACCATGGCAGAAGCTGGAAATTAAATAGCCTTACTGCGGTTAGTTTTGACAAGCCCCAAAGGAAGAATATTTATTTATCATACAAGAATTTTAAGAAGGAAGTTAGCATATGATGATGATATGACAATAATCAATAATGAACTATCAAAATATCTACTTTTCTCTAACTACTTGTTCATGGCTAAAAATGTAATGTTTTCACCACCAAATGAAGACAGCATGTCTGGAATTAACTCAGATGACTAAATAATAAGCTACATTTTCCCATCAGTATTTAACAGGTTTAACTTTATACTAGCTTTTATACTTAATTTGAAATTGTGAAATTTGTAATGCTGATCAAAAGAACCGGGCAAAGATCAGTGATTTTGCTATAAATGTTAATAAGTTTCTGAAAGGAGTGGAGGCTAAATGTTATTAAATGTTTTAAAAAGTCCATAAAATTTTGTAGTAACTAATTTTTAGAACCCATAGAATCAACTTAATTGAAATAAATTGCAAATCCCAGGGTGTTTTGTTTTACATAACAATTGAACTCAATACCATGTAGAAATGTCTCTGAGCTGTCATGAAAATTTTCATGTTTTTGTTATTCTTCATTTAATTATGTCATTAGACTTCTGTTTTATACCAAACGATTCATATGTTATCAATAATAAAATGTGAAATACTATAAAGAAAAATATTGAAAATGTGGCCTATGGAATAAAATATGGATACAAAGTTCAAACTCAGTATGCTTTTTGTAAAGAAAAAAGTTTTAATTAGGTCTTAAATAATAAAGTAATGCATTTTTACTTCATACTTTTCTTCATGTACCTTTTACTGAAGGTATTACGTAGTTTATTTGAATAATTAAATATTAAAGCAAATTTTGCCAGTTTTTTCCCCCTAAATCACAATCATTAAGAGACATTACTGAAACATAAAATAAAATTTAAGGAACAGTATAAAGACATTCCAGGAAACAATAAAAATACTTCCTTGTGTAACTGATACTCCTTCTCAAGTAAGGAAACAATCTTTCTTTGGTGTTGGTTAGTAAATTCCTTTCACTGAGCATAAAGCATTTTAAAGCAAAATTTCTATGAAGCCATTAGATATCAGTTTTTAAAATAAAATAATGGCCCATAGTATCTGATCTTAGATAAATGATCTATATCTACATGATAAAGTATCTGATCTTAAATAAAAACAGAAATCTACAGGTTGCTGTAATGCTCTATAATATTTTAGAGTGATGTTTATTGTATTATAAGAATTATGATGTCATACAGAATGAAAGTTCCATAAGAAATCTGGATTTTTGATATGTAGTATCAGTTCCATTTATCTAAGCAAGCCTAGGGCTCTAGCTATTGGAAGGCAAAAGTTGTGTCCAATTTGAACCATAAGAGAGCATTTAACTTCTAAATTAAACATACAGTACTACTTTAGGACTTCCTGGTGAAGTTCATTATCCATAAGTAATTGCTTCATAATTTGCATGTATTTCTGAAAATATTTCTAGAAAATTAAGATAGGTTATTATTATGGAACATTATTTCTCTCTCCTACTTCATAAAAATGCTATGCAATATAATCTGCTTTTAACAGTACTTAAAATAAGGAGCATAGTATTCCCCACATAATAGATTTGTTGATAGAATATGTATTTTTATTAAGTAAGGAGGGTTGTAGGATTAATAGATAATCAGTAATAAAGATTTTTATTTTGGTGATTACTTAATCAATGACTTTTAAAACTTCTTTCAATTTTAGCTTAGGCAATATTCTAGAAGTTGAAGTTAAATTTACTAAAAATTATTTTAAGATAGGCTAAATATACTAATTTGTGTAATATAAATTAAGATAAAACAGAAATCTACAGGTTGCTGTAATGCTCTATAAGATTTTAGAGTGATGTTTATTGTATTATAAGAATTATGATGTCATACAGAATGGAAGTTCCATAAGAAATCTGGATTTTTGATATGTAGTATAAGTTCCTTTTATTAATGATAGTTATGGTGATATATGCTTCTGTGATAACCCACATCCAATATCCATCCTAAGAATGACATGACCAAAGGCATTTGTAATTATATTTACTTCTGAAAGATTATGGTTTATAGTTAAAACAAAAGAGGCATCCTGTCATTTTCTAAACCCGTTAAATGTGACAGAATCTATTTTTCTGCCAAGTTGTGAGGACCAGGCAGAGAGCAAATTTGCTGTGGTCAGCTAAGTGTAACCACTGAGCAGGAAAGTGAATTTAATAATGCATTATTGTTCTTCACTGAAGGTGAACTGTTACAGTGCCTTTGTTATAGCAGTCTCGGGCTCTGCTTAGGTTTCCAGATGCTGTGTAGATTACCTGATTAAAATCTCTAATGCATGATAAAATGTAGCAGGTATACTTTTATATTACCAGAAATGCATCCATTTTAGGGCCATAACACTGAACCTTATTGGAAGTATTTCCCAATTAGATTACTTTGTGAATTCATATTTTAAATAAGTACATGTTATATAACATAGAATAAATGACACAAAAGCATAAATTCATAAAGCTTATCTTAAACCAATGATGGATTACTTTGTTGATACTTAAAAGATATTTCTAATATTTTATGATGCAGTTAAGAATATGAACTTTCCAATAGTGCTTATATTGAATGTGTTATAATGAAAAAATAGAAGATATCATTTAAAATAGAATCTGTTCTTTCATGACTGCATTCTTTTCATTGACCTTCCTTTTCTAGTTCCATCTTAAGATGAAACTTTCTCTTATAAATATATTGATTAACTGTAGTGCTTTCATAAAAGTTTCAGTTCTCACTGAGTTGAAAAATGACAGGAAAAAAAGAGCTTGCTTTAATTTTACTTTATTTTGCTCCAATTTAAATTTAATAAAAGATAAAAGATGTGTATATCGTTAATAAGTTGGAAATACCAACTTTCTTTAGGAAAGCAAATATATTGAAGAACTTCGGTATATAGATTACTTTGTTACTGTAAATTCTTATATTGATTGGGGTTCCTATTAAGATTTGAGCTTATGAATATATTGCAGATTGTAGGCTCCTGTTTGCCCAGTGGATTCTATATGCAATCATGGCTGAGAATCAAATAATTTTAAAGGTATTTCTTAGACATTTTGCTTTGTTCTAGCAAGCCTTTAGAAGGAAATATTTCTTTCAGTCTGCCACCGAAAGGGTGCACACAACATAATCTGCAGTTGCCATTGCTGAACTTCATAGCAAAGAGGCAAAGAGAAGCACTTTTCTGAATATCAGGAGCACCCATCAATGAATATCACTACGGGCCATAGAACATGCAAGTTCAAAAGACAGAAGTAAACCAGGAGCTGACGAAAATAATAATAACCACTAGACCCAGGGTGAAATATTTTTTTAGAATAGTGACTGAGAAAATGATTTTCACCACCTCTTTCCTCTTAACAAATAGAGCTGTGTACGTAAGACAGAACTACAACAATTTCAGCTCTATTGGCACTTGGAACATTTAGATATTAAATGCATAAAATTATAATTCAAGATTAAAAGTATAATGTAAGCAACTGTGCAACGTTGAGGGATGAGAAATCAATTAGAATGTGATGATTAAACATAAACATACAATAACTGTCTAAAATAATGTAAACTCTTTAACTACCCTGTTGATTTGACAGTGTTTGTCCTTCCTTAAGAAAGGACAGGCATGATGACACAAAATTGAAGCACAACAAATATATGATTTACCTGGCCCTGAAATCATATATATTTTTTAAATAAAAACCAGAGCTCTGTGGATAAGATCAGTGTCAAACATTTGAAACTGCTTTCACTCTTAATGTTATTTCGTTTAATTTTGTTTTGATTTTGTGCTAAACATGCAGTACTGCTACATTTCCTAAAAATCCCCAGATATTTTAGTAGGCTGTGATCATCATTAGTCCCCTGGAGAGTTCATTGGAAGGTTTAAATACTCTGTACTGTTCATTTTAATCAAATTTGAGAATCCGTTTATTTTCCCATAGACTTAGTGTCAAAGGAAGTCACAGGATCCCAGTTCTTCAGGACCAGCATTCACTCCCTCTGGACATTAGAACCCCCTTTAATCTTTGTAAGGTTTGCAATCTGGCCTTATGGAATGCTACTGGTTTTAATAACATTAGCAAAGCCTGTGATAGTGGGGAATGCATCAACTTTGTACCATTCAGATTAAACCAGTTTTTGTTTTTGTTTTGGTTACTTCAAATGGTAAAGAAGCATCTGACTTACTGTAAGAATTAGGTGACTCTGTAAATGGAATGTCAGTGTTTTCTTTCAAGTTCACAGTCTCTTAGTTATGTTCTTTATGGTCCTTTTCCTTGTTCAGAATTCTAATATGGGCAGGAGAGACCTTCCAAAGTTTTCTTCCCCCCTTCACCTGCTTCTTTAGACACTACTAACAAAAGCTCAGTGCATAAAGTAATTGCCTTTCCTTGGAGAAAACAAAACGTTACAAACAAACAAAATTCACATTATAAGAACTACACTCATATGTCACCTCTGTAATGAAAGAATGAAATTGAAGATGGCATCAAGCATTTCATCCTACAATTCAAGTAATTAGATTTTTAACTTTAGTGTTATTTCAATTTCTTCTATTCTCTAGCCCTGAAAAATAGTCAGTGTGGAAGGTCAAAAAGAATAATGGCCTGGGGTGGGGCATCTAGATCTAAAAGTCAATAGTGTAATTTGAGATGTAGTGTGTGGGTGACTATGTTTGCAGATCTAGAAAAGTAGGAAAGGGTTTTTGGAATAGTAGCTGACATATTTAATGCATAAAATGATTTTTGGATTTTGGTGGAGAAATCTCGTGGAGAAAACAATCAGTACAGTGTCTAAATCAAAATATAAAGAAGAATAGGGCACCTTCCATAATACAGTTTCTCATAAGGGAAACAAAGTTAAAGTTCAGGATGCTGTCATAGGGTTTATATTTTCATGAAAGATATCAACAACAAACAATAAGCAGAAAGCCAAAATAAGAACTAATATTAGATGGTGTTAGGGACCATCTAACCACTTTAGGTAATGTGATAGGGACTAGCATGGGGCATCATAAATAAGATGGCACTAAAAGTCTTCTCTGGGGTAGCATCTGAACTAAGGCCTGAATGACAAGACAAAGGTAGTCATGGCAAGTCCCAAGGAAGAGGTATTAGGTCAGCCTTTCAGGCAAAAGGACCAGCAGCAAGTCTAAGGCTCTGAAGCCAGGATACCCTGACAGGAAACTTGTTGGCTGGAACATAAAGATTAAGACAGACAACATGGTAAAATGATATCAAGGAGGGGAGTGTGCCCAGATTATGGAGGTTTTTGTAATACTCTGATGAAAGTTTTTATAAGTATTCACTGAAGATTTTAACCAGGGGAGTGACATATTTCTGCTTGTCTTTTGTTCTGCAAATATATAATTGAGTGGAGAAATGGAATTAAAGAAGACACTGGACAAGAGGCTGTTGAAGATCTCTTGTTTAAAAATGATGGTGAATTTGAGTAGGGTACTGGCAACTAATGTGGAAAGAAATGATTGTTGGTCGGGGGACTGTTGACAATTTTTTGATGGATTTGATAATGAGGGAAGGGTGATAGAAAAAGAGAAATCAGGATGTTTCTTACATTGAGGGGTGAGTGATTTATCACTGTTACCATTCCTAGTTCACTATCCAACTTAGTATCCTACACAGTCTAAATACTTCCAAGTATTTGTTGAATGGATGCCTATCATGTTTAAATTAGATCTAAGGAATAAAATTTGGCACATGATGACCATAATAGTAGAATACTTGGGTAGACCATGAAGTCAAGGCACAGAAAAATGCAGTTATCAAGTTAGTCTTTATCATTTTATTATTATGCCCTGTTGCCTAGAGCACACCACCTTTGGGTCAGTAATTGCATTATGCCCCAGGGTTTGAGAATAAGGACTTCTCAAAAAAAAACTTGCACAAGTTATGAGATAACACTCCATAGACTAATGTTTTAACCAAAGCACCCCCCCCCCATATCTTCTGGGATAAAATTTCACTGAAGATTTCTTCTGATAAAACTTTTCTGAAGCAACAAACAAGCTATCTACATATCTATAATTATATGTATATACATGTAATTTAGTTTCTAAATTTTTAGATGTTTTGATTCTTCATGTTTCTATATACATTAATAAATGTATTAATAAAACAGCTATTTAAATTAGACTCTCAAATCGTGCTAGTTTCTTATTTTTAAGGGGTGATAAATTTTGCTAGATCTATATTTGTTGAATTTTTAACTGCAGTAATGTTTAGGAAGAACAAATCAATGAATTTCTTTTGAATCATTTACTCTCAAAATGAAGTGAGAGTAAATAACTTCATCAAACAAATAGAAGCATGAATCATTTAAAAAAATTATACTTTAATGACTTTGCTTAACCATTTTCTACCTCAACTTTGTTGCAAAATTTTCCCTTGTTATTCAGGGAAACTCTTCAATAAACTAAAATATACTAAAAATGCCTGTTTTCCCTTCAGGTTAGTGCCCCTGGGAGATAATGTTAATCCATTGTTCGAAACATGAAAAACTAAAAATCTTGAGGCAGCTTAGAGTCTTGAGAATATTTCTACAGATATCATCAGTCATAAAATTTCCTTAGGTTTTGTGTATTTGGGAAATTTATCAAAAGTATATAAAGTCAAGTTAGAAATGAAACATGCATGAACAAGCTAAGTAATGTAAGTGTCCATTACAAATATTTTGAATGAAAAGTATAGTCAGCATCAAAGCACTGTCTTGAGGGAAAAAAAGATATTAACCTAGCTTCATTTTAACCTTTTGTAAACCACAGACTATCTGAAAGACAGATATTGTCTCTATAATAAAGCACACTTGCTGTATTTATATGTGTAGTTTACTAAATGTACTTCATTATTTTATGATAAAATGTATGACAATCACTATCACTCATATTTTTGATTACTTGACCAATAAAAATATTTCAAAGTTTGATTGAAAATCTTAATGCATGATTTGGAAACTCTTACCTCATTACAAGCAATTTATAAAGAAAATTTACATGATATGAGCCCATTATTGTTTATAAGATCTAAAAACATAATCAATATCTGTTAAAATACATCTTTAAGACACTTCTTATACAAATTTTTAATCAGTATTATATATTCTATATTATGAACGTCATACCAAAATATACATTGAGAGTGTTAAGCTTGTTTTTGTTAAATATCTTGTTTCTATCATAATTACACAAAACATTTAATATTTATAACAATTGTTTTAAGTGACATAAAAATGCTCAAATTTGTGAAATTGTCATTGGGAGAATTAAGGAATCAGGTAGTCGCTAGTTTTTTTTCCAGTTATTTTTAGCTAGTGGTTCCTCAATTTTTTTAGGTGAAAAGAAAATGACCTTCATCTAGAATTTCAGCTGAATTATTTGTACTGGAAAACTTGTTTAACTGTAAATAGGAAAAGAACTAAAGGAATGGTTTGATTTTAATGGGTACATTTAGTGATAAATTTGGACTTTTCCCACTTTCAATAATATACCATTAAAAATGAGTTACAACTTTAATATTTTCATGATATTATATGACAATGGAATTTATAGTTTTTATCATTTTATATATTACATCTTCAGTCATCCTCTGCCTCCTTCAGAAGTTTTATTTTTTAATGTAGAAGAAATTAAAGTTTTAGAATCATATTTTATATTTTATTTTATAATTCAGTTGGTTTCTTGTGTCTTTTCCTTTTGCATAGGTGCAATTGCAGACTTTGGGAACCCTTAAAATATGGCTTACTCTTACAAGCTGAAAGATCTGGTATTGATATTGTGATTAATTTTAGAAATAGAACTTCAACATCATCAGAAATTTTCCTTAATCATTTATTATTATGATATTAAATAATCCTCAAGAATTCCCAATCATTAACAAATAAAAAGCCAATTAAATTAGCAAGCGTAATTTGATTTCAAAACAACTGTGTTTTTTAAACATACCTGTCCTTTCATTATTGTTACTTATGTTTGACTTTTTCCTTCAGTTTATATACTTTATGTTTAGTATACTTTCTGCCTATCAAGAAAGTAAACAATAATAAAAATGTAAATCAACATCAAAAATGTTGCCTTGCATTGAGAGAACATTTTAAAGATTCTTTATCAGTTGTTCATTTTCCCGTCAGATGTTGAAATCTTTTACTATCCTTCATATTGCACAGAAATGCGCATCTATTGATAGTGTCTTCTTGTAGCTAAGCTGTGAAGAAGTCAAAATTTCATTTGTAAAGGCAGTTATCACGAAAAGCATTGCAAGCTTAGGTTATTGGTCCTTATTTAGCCGAACCAAAGATAAGATGTCTAATTTCCTGACCAAGCTTCTCATGCATTTATGTGAGTTCCTCATCTCTCTCTCTCTCTCTCTCTCTCTCTGCTGCTGCTGCTGGGATGGGGTGGAGAAAAAGAAGAACAGTGTTCTTGATGAAATACCAATTTGAAAAAAAATGTGCACTTAAACTTTCCTTCAGTACTCTTTTATTCTGGATACCTGTATGCCAGTACATTAGAATGTGTGTGTGTGAAGACCCTACAAAGACATGCATAGGAAGCATTTCATAGTTCTAGAGAGAGAAAGAGATGTCAAATTTCTTTTGTTTAAAATGTTGGAAAGGCCCTTAACACAATTTTGATGAGATTACTTTGAATGGGGCATTAGAATTTAATATAAGCTTAAGATAATGTGGATGGGTTTTTATAGTGCTATCAGCATCCTAGTGTTTAAGACTAGATCACTGAGTATTAGGCAAATAATTCATATCAAACTGGGAGTATTTTCTTAACACAGTTGTTTCACTATCAGAAATAAAAAGGAATCAATTTTCTTTCTTTCTTCCTTCCATCCGTTTCTTCCTTCCTTCCTTCATTTCTTCCTCCCTTCCTTGAAAGCTGACTTCCAAACTTAGAAGTAAAGAGGAAGCATTTTTCTAACTGTAGTAAATGGAAAATACAGAAAATATATCTTACAAAAAATGCTTTGAAGAGATTTTTTGTGACTCAAGATTTCCATTATGTTTTTCTAACATTTTAAAAAATGTTAACGGTATTACTTGTGCTTTTAAAAGTGTTTAAAAGCAACATTTCTGAAAAGTTATTCTAAAAATAAAGTGCTTTGTTTAGTGATAGAAGTAGTTAAATTCTGAATGGTTGTTTATAATGAGGTAAAAATATCTCCCACATGTTTCTTGAATGCAATTGTCACTAATTGTTCTAAATATAATGTATCTGCCAATTAGGTTAATATATTATTAGCATTATTTGAAAGTATGCATAGCTTTGTGTATTTTTTAACTAGAAAATTCCATTGACTCATAAAGTTAGGTAAATATAGTTCTATATATTTTGCTATCATCACACATATCCAAATTATCCTAAGACAGGAAAGCATGTGCAAACTAGAAGAGGTAATGAGGGCTGTGGTCATAGATTATTTAAACAGAAGCATTTTCTCCAAGGTTATGGTATTTCTTATATTTGAAAATAACTAACTCAATCAATAATGAGAAGGGAAAGGAAATTAAACAGTATTTACTGAATGCCTACTATGTACCAGGAATCTTTAAGCGTGTGAACACATTAGATCTTTTCTTTCTTTTCAGCTCTCTTCAGTATCATCACAACATCATCATAACATTCATTATTAGCATAATCTTTTCACAATTAACTATTGTGCAGAATAGATTTACTAGTTTTTATTTTGGTAAAGATTTCCCAAATATTTTTGTGCTTTTGTTTTGTTTTGTTTTGTTTTTGAGAAATCCTGTCTCAATTTCTTTTGGTGGAAGAGTTACTTTAACATGTAAATAGTAAATTTTAAAAGGTGTCAAAGTAATATTCGAAAAGCTTATTTACAAATTCAATGTTTTCCTTTATTCTTGTTTGCCTCATCTCAATATTTTAAAATTAAAAAAACTTCTTAAACTGAAAGGAAATGCAGTTTTTAACTCTTACAGATTTAGAGTTTATTGCATTTCTCACAATGCAATGTATTTGAAAACCCCAGAACATGGATTCAAGCTATGATTATTTTTCCAAAATGGAAAAAACTTAAAAGTCTATCAATCATCAATAACCAAACCAAGGACATTATCATTGTATCATTGTTTTTGCAGGTCTTATTAGGGAAAAAGTAAAATGAATTCACTAATTTCATTTTCTGCTTTCTAAATAAAAGAGAATGAACATTACAGTAAGAATTTATTGAGCTCCTGTTATGTGCCAGACATAGAATATATTTACGCACACACACACATAATTTTTCCTCAAAACAATTATATAAAAATATGTTCTAAAATGAGGCATAAAATATCAGTATGATAGATTAGGTGTCCCAAAGAGATCTTTGATGCATGAGGATATGCTTTCCATTTCACTATGCTGGTTTGAGCACATTTCTGAAAACACATACAGAAAATGGCAACAGTGTAACAATGCTACTAAAAAATATGGGAAACCTAACTCTTAATTTTCTATAATGCTATCTTTGCACATATATACCCAGAGCTGTTTATTTTTTCATTCATTTCTTTCTTCATAAGCTTTAATATTTCAACAGGTCAAGTTCTGTTTTTGAGTACATTAAAAAAAAAGTTGTCCATGATCTCATTATGCAAATTAAATTTAATGCACAGAGTTTTATTTTGTGCAACTCATATGAGATTATAGAATTTCAGAATTCATTCTAGAGGATTTCATTCATAGGTTTTCAACTCTTAGTGATTTACTATTGGGGTTTTTCTTCAATTCCTTTATGTTTATTTAAGGACAAACAACTCTACTTTGTATGTACAGTTATAAACATGACCTTAAACATTTTTTCAATAGAAGCATGTGAACGGAATGTATTTTAAATTCAGTTTTGTCCTGAAATAAGTTGTGTAGCTTTAACTAATTGTATTTATGCATTCATAATAAATATACTTAATATACCATAAAATTCAAATAAGACTTTTTATTTCTTAAGTAATTCTTTTGTAAAGCTATAGAAACAGTCCCTTCCCAAAAGGAAGAGTCTCAGTGCTCATATTGAGAGAATGCTTCTTATTATTCTCTAACAAGAAGATACCTAATTAAATGGTAAAATTTCCCTAAACATAATTTTCTTCTTTTCATGTTTTTATACATATTTTTTCCAACTTACTTTCTACAATCTCCCATCTCCATCTGTCTATGCCTCATGCTGATCATAAGGAAATAAGGAGAAAAAGTCTGATGATGATAATCTAAAGCCAACTTTGGAAATTACCTTTAGAAACATTTTTGCCTCTTTCTTTCATTTAAGCAGATATAAAACGGAGATGGAATTAAAATCATATCTATAGATGAGAGATATCTGAGTTAAGTCTTTACATTTCAATATTTACTTACTGAATGCATTATTCGTTGAATAAAATTACTGGACACACTGTGATGTCAGAGTTAGTTTCTACTATGAAGGGTCTGACTTAGTTTTATTAGGCACAAGATGATGAGAGAGTATGATTTGCTTGTCTTCTCTTTTCCCTTTGTGAAAGAATTCGAGATCAGAAATAACAGGACGGAATGGGAAGATATAAGGCTGAGAAATCAGGTCAAGTGGTCAGGAGGGGCTTCAAGTTCACCTCCTTCTCTAGAGTTTCTCTGCAAATGTTTTTTCCTTTTCTTAAAAAAGAGGAATATTATAAACCTATTTTCAAAGTTTAAGTACATTTTTTTCTTTACCTATTTAACTTTCTCCAAAAAAATGTAAAGTAACTTTCTTTTAATAAAGAAGAGGACAAAATAATGTTTAAACAATAGTTACCACATCGGTTAGTGAAGTAGGGAACAAAAAGCAGACTGCACAAGAACAATGATGGAACACATTTGTCCCTTTCTGAAAGTGCAGCATGACCTCTGAATTGATATATAGCTGTAAGAGAGCTTTATTTGTTGTTCCATGCCCTTCTCTAAGTAGTAAAACAAATAACATTAAATTTTTCTTAGTGTTTCAAGGTGTGTAGACACACAAAGCACTATATCTTTTCAATGACTGAGCTATGTTCCTCATTCAAACATTTACCTCTTCATTTTTCTGTTTGTAATGTTTGTTTTGTATTTACTTCATCTACCATGCTTTAATGTTATTTAAAGGAGCTTTCAATCTGCAAAAGAGAAAGAGTCTCTTCTTTACAGAAAAAACAAAACGGGAACTTTATTTTTAATTCCCACCTAACTTGATAGAAAAGATCTCTATAAGAAGTATATTTTTTTGAGTATTTATAAATTGAAGCTTATCAATTTTATTGTTTACCCTGAAATGGCCATTTTGCTAACATATTGGTTCTCCCAACTTTTGTTTTCTGCATTATTATTTTAGATCTTATCTTTGGGGGAAAAATATTAACAAGCAGTGTAGATGCTCTTTGAAACTTTAACATCCAAATACGTGTGTTTAAGGAATGGTGCTTGACTGAATTTACATTTAAAATATGTAATGACCTATGTTTGCAACTAGACTATATCCTTTGACAAAATTATATATCATAAAATTATCTGAAGTCTTTAGTGAGTATTTTCTGAAGGTATTTTCCAGCAGCATAGCATAGGAGAGATCAGGGACCTAGATAGAGACAGGCTCACCAAGGTATAACACCTGTAAGTGAGATACTAACAGATCATTAAAAAATACCCAAAGCCAAATCTTGTTGGCTGGGTGTTGTAGCACATATTTGTAATCCTAGCTACTCAGGATGCTGAGGCAGGCAGATCACAAGTTAAAGGCCAGCCACAGCAACCTAGCAAGACTCTACTGGGGATATAGTTCAGTGGCAAAACACTTCTTGGTTCAACCTCAGGACCCCCAGAAACACCTTTTTGTGTATATTACATGAAATCACATATTAATAACATTAGAACAACTTTTGGCACATAGTAAGTGCTTTATTTTAAGTTTGCTTGTTCTCTATTTCCATTTTCTTAGTGTTACTTGTGGCAGATATATGCATTTCTGTCATCAGTTATCTAAAAGAATACTCTTACTTGTAAGGTTGTCAGTTAATAACATTCACTAGGTATGAGAACATATAAGAATGTTATAACAATGTTTACTTTGACAATTTTGAAAATATTAATATGAACAACTACGATTTATACAACAGTATGGGGCAGGGATTATGTCCTGTAAATTCTCTCTAATGCTCATAGTGATTTGCAAGGTTGAAGTCATCCTCCTTAATTTACAGATGAAAATTTGGGAAATTAAATAATTCATTCAGTTTGATACTATTCTCACACAGGGAAACTGGAATTGCAATTAAGTTTCTGCATCTATTGCTTTTCCTGAAGCAATCGTATTCCATGAAGAAAGGACATACCACACATTTGGTGAAATGAATTTATAAATAGGTGAAGGTATTGATTGGAATTCTAAATCACAATCTCATCAACACAATCTATTCATGTCATTCTTTCATACTTGAAAAGTTCCCTGTTATAATCATTGAAATGTTCTAAACAATTTGCTCATGCCCTTATGTCTGAACTTTGTGTCAGAAGTGATCTTTGAGGAACACACCAGCATATTTCTTTCAGTGTTAAATCTCCTTGAAAACCTTAGCTGGAAATTTTGGATTACACTTTCTCATGCAATGTTTTCTGTCAGCTTTACAATATATAATGTCCAAATTTGCAAAGAGTTAATGTTAAAACATATCTGAATCTTTATGTTTTGTTGTTTACCATGAATTGGTACATGTCTGCTTGAATTATTATTTGATATATGCGTAGGAGCTAAGCGATTCTTCTAAAAAGTGTTAGCAAATTTTCCAAAGGCAGTTTAAAGACCTTTATCTTTCTTTTTATTAACAACTTCGAGTTTCATGTCATTTGTGTTAGCTTCCAGAAAAATAAGTAAAAGCTAGTGTGCTTTTGAAATGGAAAAATTGTTTCAAATCATTGGCAAAGCTTAATGACTTCTGACTGCTGAGATATGTTAATTGAAGCCAGACCAAATGTTGCTCAGCTGCAAATATTTGGTGTTGTTCACTGGGAACTGGCAAGATTTATGAGGGCCCAGTGGCAAAGGCTCTGTGCTCACATGCCTCTCATGTAATTGTTTCCCGTGTTCAATGATGAAGGACTGTTAGGGAAGAATATACCAACTTTTCAGAGGCTGGTTATTAGCCTCAAATAAGATGGTATTTCACCTTTGATTTACTGTGGCATCTTTGTGCCATCTAAGTTATCAAAGCCCTTTCAACTTTTCTACCCCAATTCTGGGAAAATATGATATATGACTATTTAAGGTACTCTGAAGATTGCAAAGCCAAAAAAAAAAAAAAAAAGGAAATGACGAAATGACTTGTTCAGTAATAGATAACTATAACATATGTAATGGTAAGAGCAGTTTAAAACTTTTATTGGTAACATGTAATGCAAACATATACACTTATTATTTCTAACATTTTGGCTGCTTTCCACAAATTATTTGTGATGCCTTCAATTATAACCAAAGATATGTGCTATATTTATGAATCTATATTAAATGGATTTTAATAAGTTGAAGGCAACTTGTATTTTCAAAAGAAAAAAGTAGTACTATGAAAAATGCATATTTACTTATATTTACTAAATAGTTTTTACTGTTTATAATGTTTAGAAGTATTAATGAATTAGTGTTTTAATACCTCAAAAGATTGGATGTTAGTAACAGAAATAATAGAAGTAAATTGAAGTAAAATGTAGTAGACAAATTTTAAGCCTGTTTTGGAAGAAATGAGCCCAGGGTACATTCAAACTTGAAGGAGCTGACCCAAAAGGATTTCATTTAAAAGAGAGGTATTTGATTCAAAGCAAGTCTTAAAGGTCTAACAAGGCTGGGTGCAGTGGTACACACCTGTAATCCCAGCTCTAGGGAGGCTGAGACAGGAGGATTGAGAGTTCAAAGCCAGCCTCAGCAACAGGAGGCACTAAGCAACTCAGTGAGACCCTGTCTCTAAATAAAATACAAAATAGGGCTGGGGGTGTGGCTCAGTGGTTGAGTGCCCCTTGGTTCAATCCCCGGTACACCCCCCTCCAAAATAAAGAGAAAGGTCTAACAAGAATTGCTAACAAATAGCTTTGTAATACTAATATAAACCATCCAGTTCTTAACTAACAAGCAAATGTTTAAGTATCTTTTGTAATAGTCATTATGCATACTTCTGGGATGGAGAAAGAACAATCCTTCCTTCAAAATGATTACATTTAAAACTCGTTATAGTCTAACCTTTATACAGTGCTTATTATGTACCAACTACTGACGTTTATATATACTAACCCTCTTCATTCAAAAATGACTTTTGAACAGAGGACATTTTATTATTGTTCCCATTTTACAGATTAAGATAATAGAGAGTCAGAAAGCACCTGTGGTCAGTATTTGTACTCTTAATAAATCCTATATTGCCTTTTAATTCTGAATACCTTTTGTGAAATATGTCAACAAGAATTTGCCTGCAGTATAAGAAAATGAAATGACATTGCCAATGATGACAGAAAAGACCTTGCATATTTATTCAAATGCTTTCTTGCATACTCTGAACTTTTCTCCACAAAAAAAGCACAGCTGGTAAAATATATAGTGTTTGAAAAAGGATGAATGTATTTGCATTTTTCTTGTGCTTTTTCATGTAATATCACAAGATTGTGTATTGTTAAAGGGTCAGTCTGCGTTATTACCTATTGAACTCCTTAATTATCTATCTCTCTACAATAAAAGGAAAAGTGCTGACAGAATGCAGAAGAAAAATCTAAATTCTTTTCTTGCAATAAATGTGACACAGATTGTATAAAGCAATATTTTTGCCCTTGAAATGTTTAGAAGTATTGACATTCTGTCCACTAAATTGTCAGCTTGTCTTTAAGGTTAGAGCTTCTCTAGGTTCTTAGCATTTAACAGACTGACATTGATCTCTTGGTTCTTCAAACTTGTATACCACCAGCAAGCAGGATTTGATTTTGAAGCCGGGCCTTCAAGCTTTTACGTTTGATGCTGTATCTCATAATTTCCATCTATTATGCTGGATGCTATACTTTTTAGATTGAATTCCAACCTTTAAGTCTGATTTCAAATATATTGTGAATCTTAAACTTTTTCAGAAACTCAGTGGTAGAAAATACCTTAGGAATTAAGTGACAAATAACTGAATAATAAAATGCAGAACCCAAAGTAAAAGTAACTGTTTCCAGTCTGACAAATATTTCAGAAGCCACTGGAATAAGGATGTCCGCACGCTTATTACCATCATTTTGTTTTGAGTGTTTAGGTAGACCTCATTCTTCAATAACTTTGCCACAAATATGAAATATTCCCAAGAAAAATATAGACATACTTTCCTTTGTGAATCTTTAAATCATGGAAGTGGGAAAATAATTTATAGCTTTTTAAATAATATTTATTAATTCTTGGCAATAACTGGACTTTCCAGATAATGTCTTTATTGTTCCATTAGTTGGTTAAAGAATCGTAAGAAGAAATGGCAGTGGGAAATTTTTAAAAAGATTTCTTTGACTCTCTCCACCCACAGCCTCTGAGCAAGGCAGTAAATAGTCCATTTTTGTTAATGAAGCTTCCCTCATACAGCTGGGATTGTTTAATATTTTACGAGTGTTACTTTGTTTTGCTCTCAACGATCTCAGGCAGTTAAGGATTTATGAATCGTGTTTTTCTCAGCCCATCTGCGGTTTCCTATCTTCCCTGGCCTTGAGAATATGTTTAAATTTATTAAAGCGAAGCAAAGGCTCATTATTTCAAAGGAGAGCCAAAGTGACACAGTGAATTGGTTATTAATGGAAAGGCACTGCCATAGGGCGATTGAAATTTAATGATATCCTACAAGAAAAAAATGAGGGTGTCACTTTCCAAAAAGTCATGCTAAATGCCAGCCTTTTTAAGGTCCTGCCGCTAATTTTATGCCTGCGCACAGTAATGTTTTCAAAAGCGTTTAGGAAACACGGACCAGTGACTGTACTGATTATCCTTTTCACCTTCGCGCCTGTTCCAAATGGGTTTGTGCAGTGAGCGATTTAATCTCTAAATATAGGGAACGTTAAAAAAAAAATAACATTGCTGTTTTTCACAAGCTAAGGGCCTTTTGCAATCCTCCAGAGATGGACTTGCAAATATGCTATCTCCATATGCTCTCAGTAAGCTCTCAAACTGGCGGATCACCAAAAAAGGGGGAAAAAAATCAACCCCTTGATATTTTTTTTTATTCCTGTCATTCAAAAGATGTTTTAATGTCATAGTCTACAAACTATATTTAATAATAGTCAGCTAACATTCAGTTTGAGCTACAGAATGGGACTTGGAGTAATTTTAAGTTTTCCTTATTTAACTGGGATTCTATTGAATTATAGTGTTGAAGCACCAAGATACCACTTCATCTCACTCCATTTAATGGAAAACAGACACCTATCTATTAGCAAGAACACTTTGTGTTCTTTATATTGATTTGTTCCTTTTTGAGTTACTGTCTCAGATTTTCTGTATTAATTGAAATTCTCATAAATTATTTTAAAAATTATTTCAAGTACCTCTAGAAAAAATGTTGACATGATAAGGTACCTATAGTCGTGGTCCGTGACATTAGATTATATTCATAAGGATTCCTAAAAACACTTTTCTTTTTACAGGTTTTACTTTATTTGAATCATTCTTCATGTGCGGCCATTGCAATCATCATGTTTTACCTCTGTGTCTCTCAAATATGTTATTGAAGTTTGAGAATTGCCTGGATAACATTCCAGGAAAGGCCACAATTTAAAATTTAGGGTTCCAGTTCAATTAGGCTTGGGATTCAGCAATTTAAGCAATATGTTAATTATATGAAGTAAATATGAACATTTTTAATGCAGGAACAACATTGGATCCAATTTTAATGCATTTTGACTTACTAATGCTGAATACAAACTAAAATGTAAATGGTGCATTTGAAATGCACTGTAGTAACATATAATTTTCTCATGCTGCATATGGTACTATTAAATTGTCCAGTAGTAGCAAACACACTTCTGTTTGTAGAATCATATGAGTTCTTCTTTCTGTTTATGACAAAATATATGTTTCAAGAATTTCAAAGATTGATTTTTAAAAAAATTAAATTTATATTCAATTCAAAATTATGTTAACAAGGTTTTATAACTTGTGATCACACATTGGGGAACTTTTCATTTATTCTAGGTCCAAGCATGAATCTGAATAGATGAGAAAAAGGTTCAAATCTGAGAGACAGTAATGCATCTTGTAGGAGAAAAATCACTTAGCAGAGGGTGTCAAGGACCCTCAATTTAAGTTCTTCTGGGTCCTTCCTCTCTTTTAACAGTAAACTTATCATCCTATAATCTTCCTAACAAAGACATAAACGCTTCGGCTACATATATTTTGATTGCTTCACGACAGTTTACTGGAGGCTTAGCAATGACAGATTTCTTCATTGTCTTTTTGCCAAAATTTGTCCTTTAAGTCATTTTTGTTGACTGCCCCTTTTAGCAGCTCACCTCACAATGAGAGAGAAGACAATTAATGGGAGGGTGATTTATCACTGCCAAAAACTGTCAAGGACTTCAGTTGTAGCTGGAGAAAAAGCAATTTCACATTATGGCATTTCATTCTGAATACATTGTATTTACAGCTCACAGTTTTATTTTCAGAGCCTATTATCAGGTGAAACAGTTGCATCTGAAATGTTGTTTGTGACATAGGTGACCTGTTAGGATTTGATAAGTATTTACGCCAGAGCACAAGGGGCTCACACATCTGCTGTTGGCAGAAGCAATGGAAAAAAATAACCTGGAAATGAGGCGTTTGATTTTTCTGGTTCCTACACTCGAGCATCTGTTGCTATAATTAAGTGGCATTCAGTAATTGCAGTGCAATGGTGAAATAAACATATGCATTCTTGCCAGCTTTTAGGATTTGGTGTCCTTACAGTAGGAGAGACAAGCAAAGTGACTTCAATAAGAACAAAGGGTTTTGTAGCAAAGTTAACCATTACATTTTTTGGTAAAAGAGAAAAAAACAAAAAGGAGTTTCATCAGAAAATGAAATAGTTTTCAGTGTTAGAAAGAAGTTCCCATAACATTCAACCCTTGGAACGAACTTTTCATCTGTAGGAATGTCGAAACAGGTTAAACAGCATTCCTGAGTGAATTACATCATAGGAGAATAACAGAATAATAAAAGTAAAGATTATTATGGTACTAGGTCATGAAGAAGCGATCACCGTGAAACTAGTTTAGCCAACTAAGGGTTTTACTTGGTGGGCATAAGAAATGAGTATGTTTGCATTTGAACTTGAATTTTAAAAGCAGTATGGTGGGTTGTTTGGGGCTAACATAGTGTTTTCTTTCATAGTTGGAAAATGATTCATTCACAAGGTGGGGAGGAAAATAGGAAGGACTCAGAAGAACCATTTTAGGAATTAAATTCCCAAGACATCAAGTATGTTGTCCAGGTGCTTCTAAGATCTGAATCTCTATTAGAGGAAACAGTTTAGAAAAGTTCCCCAGCATCCCTGGGGCATTCTCTCTCCTGCTCACCCTGCCCTTACAGAGAATGTCATGCCTTTGAAATAAATACGTTTACAATAGCAAGGCTTGAAAGTGCCCTGTTTATGAATACTGTATATAATTCCTAAAATTCTTTGTTCAATGCCTTATGTTCCATGAGTTGTTTAGAACATAGTAGAACAATTTGGATCTGGTTGTTGTACTGTGGTGGTTTGCAGTTTCCTGGAAGTGTCACATGGCAAATTCTATTGTGCTATAAATACTTACAAACAATGAGTTTGGAAGTGAGAAGAATATGTGAAATTCAAGCTGTCTTAACTCAAAGTTCTAGTATGTGCTTTAAAAGCTTTAGAAGGGGTTTGTTAAGATTGCTAAGGACTGTATGTTGGCTAAGTAGATAAAGCTAGATTTAGAAGTGTGAAGCTCTTCCTTTGTTGGCTATTGGAGTTTAAGTATCCTCTTGAGCCTGGCTGGTATATGATTTGGCATTTTCATCTGATGCTTTAGCATCAGGTGATTGCTTTACTTTCTGGGTGAAGATAAGACATGCGGAATCAACCATGAAGAGATGAAAATGATGTATTATGGCTTCATAATGTCAAAAGATGTTGGGTGTCTACTTAGGAGAGAGCATATAAAAACAACAGTTCCCTTGAATTTGAAAGGTTGTGTAGTTTATTTTTCCTTTTAATTTTATTTACCTCCAGAAGACAACTTTAAAATGTGTTTTAAAATAAGTTTGAAAATTTTAGTTCCCATTCAAGTTGAATTGAATAGAAATGTGATTTAGAGCTATAATAAACCCACATGTCTTTATACATTTCTATCTATATCTATGTTCGTATTCATATACATGCATTTTTAATATGGCAAAATCATAACCAAGTATGGAAGGAACAGAAAGAAAAATATGATTGCTGCCCTCCATTTACTTTCAAAAGGTATATTAATAACAGCAAACTGTTACATAGACACACTATGTGACAGATACTCTTCTAAATACCTGAGATATAATTTAGTATTTACTGCACCTTTCAGAGTGGCGGCATTACCATTATCTCTATATTACAGGTGGGGATAACAAGGCAGAACCTAAGATCATGTGGCTGGTAGGTAGCAGGCAGGTGTGAGAACTGAGTCCCAGCAGTTTATCTCCAAAGGCCGTGCTTTTAAACGTGCTGCCTTGCATTCAGCATTATTAAATCAGACATAGTCCATGTGCTCCCACAGCTTAGAGCTTGGAAATTACATAGCTTTTAAATATTCTTCACAAGTGAAGAATGTAGTATGTATGGCTATGTGTTTGAAAACAAGTTTTCAGCTGATATATCTGCCTGATAACTTACCTTTGTATCTAACCATTGTGATGCTATGATATTGTTGGAACTAATACTATGTAGTATTGATTTTGAATTCCCCTCCTTACTTTTCCCAAATGTGAGTCCCTCTGTACTCACATGTATTCGTGATATCAGAGACAAAATTGTCCTGTTGATAGTCTAATTTTCCTTTAAATCGCTTGGGTGAAATATTCCCTGATACATATTCCTTGATTTCATATGTTATTATTTAACATAATTTTATGTACATAGTCCAATCTATACATTATACATTGAAACTAGTTATTTTAGTTATAATCAATAGTTTGCACTCTCTGTTTTTTCTGTGTGTTCATAATAGAATTCTGGAAACCTGTTAACTTTTCCTTTTAAAACTACATATGATTACCTCCTTTCCTCAGAGCCTTTGTTATTTCACCTTTACTAAATTGTTTAGAATTATAAAAATCAGCTTCAGCTTATCCCATGTCTTCCACCTTGGCAGTCCAAAATAATGACAATAAACATTTTACCAAAAAACTGTGGGCTGGATTGTTCAACCATCCCCTTGAGGTTGTGATGTGGTGGCAAAAGCATGACATAATCACACTTAATCCTACAATGATGTTCTGTAGGTGGTGCCACTTTATTCCCCTTTTAATGATGAGGAAACTGAGGTTGAGAGAGGATACTGAGGAAAATAAGGTTGAGATTGAGATATAAAGCTTGATAATGCAGGTTTAAGCCTGCACATATATTATGTGCTATAATAGTTAAACCTGAAGCATAGACATCGCACAGGCACGTGACACATAATGACATTTCAGTCAGCAATGGAATGCATACACAGTGGTATTCTTGTAAGATTATAATGGAGCTGAAAAATTCCTATTGCCTAATGATGTCATAGACATCATAATGACCTCATTACTCACGTGCTTGTGGTGATGCTTGTCTAAACAAACACTGCACTGCCAGACTTATGAATATATAACAGTAAAATTATGTATATTACATAACATTTGATAATTATAATAATCAGCTGTTGCTGGTTTATTTGCTGTATTTTAAATCATTTTAGAGCATATTCTTTCTCATAAAAAATGTTATGCCAGTACCAGCCTCATATATCTTCTATTTACCACATCTCTTGATTATATCAAAAGGACACATTGAGTGACTGACCTATGATAATGTTAGCCCAATGATGAAATCATATAATGACACATTTTCCAGATCATATCCCTGTTGTTAAGCAATCCAAAACCACATATGTGTGTGTGTGTATATAAAAAGTATTTTTGAGTTAAACCAAAACATTTGAACAATAAATTACCTGAAACCTTGCTGATAAAAGTATCATATAATGCTCAGGAGTAGTTATTTATTCATTTTCAATGTAACTCGTGTTTCCTTAAAGAAAATTTGAAATCCATTTTGTGCTCATGTGAATTTTAGATCTGTTAATAAAAATATTAAAATCTTAACAGAAACAGTATTCATGCAAGTGAAATTAATGTAGACAGTAGAACATAATGATTAAAAGCATGAGTTCTGAATTCAAGGAAATCTTAGATTCTACCTCAAACTCAATGGAATAGTGAGTACGCTCTTAAGTTTTGACAGCAGTAGCTGCATTAATTCTTATTTTTCCATATGTGAAAATGGGAATGATTTGGGGAAAAAATGGTACAAACCTGGGAGAAGTTGTAAGAATAATTGAATAATATACAGACTTAGGTAATGATTGTTCCTACCATCTATCATCATCATCAATTACCTCTACAAACTGTATTCACAAGTTCACCAACAGGTTATATTCCACAAATTCACTTGTAAATTGTTTATAAGTTTAAATCTCTTTTATCTCTTAGAATAACATTACAAATATTGGCTAGAACTAATTGAAATAATATTAGCATATTAGTGATATCATACAAATATGTAATGAGTTAAAAATAATCTCCCTGGAAATCCAGACCTGTATTGTTAAAAACAATTAGGATAAAAGATGCTATTAATCAATCCTATTGTATCAGATGGGAGTCAGCAAACTATTTTTCTGTGTAAGTCAGCAGTGTATATAATTTAGACCTTTGGGGTGTAGGATTTCTATCAAAATCTCTCAACTCTGCTATTGTCATGAGAAAACAGTCATAGATGGTATATAAATGAGATTATGACTCTGTTCCTGTGAAACATTAATATTAAAAAATGAATTTCATATTATTTTTAAGTATCACCAAATATTACTGTTATTTTTATTTTTTCTATAATTTCAAAATGCAAACACCAGTCTTTGTTCTCAGGCTAAATGATCATCAAGGGCAGCAGGCTGGATGTGGCCTGTGCTCTGTAGTTTGTCTACCTTTGGTCTGAAATATTATTTTGTTTCTTTGAAACTTTTTCCCTAAAATATTTTATTCTAGTCACCATTGTGACTTCTCTTCCCTCATAGACCTAAAAGTTTCTAAAAATTTAAAATGAATTAGTTTTACAACAGCTTGAAGACACACACACTGGGAAAGAGAGTTGATAACCCAGAACCTGAGTCAGAAGGCAGAGCCTTCTCATTTTGAGTGTAGTTGAAATAATCATATACCTAACATGATTGCTATAAATAACAATGAAATGATATTTTAAATGATCCAGAGTTATGAAGCACCATAGAATTGTGAGGTATGAGAACCTTACTGAATTCATTTGCTAGAGCCACAGACTGAATGGCTTACAGAAATGTAGTTTTTAAAGATCTGGAGTCAAGAAGTCCAAAATTAGTGTTTCAATGGTTTGGGTTTTTGTCAAGGCCTCTGTCCTTGTCTTACAGGTGACTGCCTTCTCACTATGTGGTCCCATGGCCTTTCCCCTATGCACATGCATTGCTGGTGTCTTCCTCTCCCTGTAAGGACACCAGTCCTATTGGATCAGGATTCTACCCTTATGACCTCATTTAACCTTGATTATCACTTTAAAGGACCTGTATATACAGATCAAGAATTAGGGCTGCAACCATGTGAATTTGAGAGGTACACAATCCAGTCCATACCAGTCCCATATTAATGATTAAATTTTCTATTAGCCTATGTAAGTTACCCATATAAATCCCCTCAAGTATGACAGAGAAGTGTGTAACATAGAGGATAGTTAGTGTGACAGTGAGAGTGCAATTTATAATAGCTTCTTTAGTCATTCTCAAGATTCAAAAAAATTTTTTTTTTAATCTGAGGTAAGTCTAAATAGAATTATGTTACATTGAGCTTTTCTTGTACTAATTTGTTTTTGTGTTTGGTATATGAAAGGAAAGTGCCAAGGAGTAAATTTAATTTGTTTTATAAAGATTGATTTTTTGACCTGAGTAAGGTTAAAACAGCAAATGCTTTCTATACTAGAAGTAAGGAGTAGTGCTTCAGGACTTCTGGCTGTGTTCATGCAGAAAACTTTGGCCACCATATACCATATTGCTTTTCCTAATGCCTTCTACAACTTAAGTCATCAGATGATTTATTTCCTAAATGTTTGTTTGCTATCTATCATGTAAACCTTTTTGTTTGCCTTTAGTTGATTAAGTCATGTGTTAAATTCTATTTATGGTATTGCTTTTGTAAAGTAAAACCGATCACTTTGGGGATCATTAACCCTGTGGGAATTTAAATAGTGTTGTTTTGATATACTATAAAAATGTTGAAATCTTGGCCTTTCTCTACCATTACTCTTGTGAATTAGTCTTCAGATGTTTCAGAATTTTTTTTTCTTGTGAACAGTACAATTAATGTTAACTTAATGCATATATATTTGGTTTCCAGAAAAAAATGTGGTAAAAGATAATATAATCTTGAAAATCTAAAAGTCCCACCTAAAACCATAGATTGACAGGTGTTTAATGGACACACATTCATAATCAAGCCCCTGTTGACAACCATTATTTTAAGAGTCAGTTAGATAGTTAATTTCTAAATTCTCTTAAGCCAAAAAGCAGCAGTTGAGTTAATTTTGTCAATAATGTGGAGATTCATGTTATGGGATATAGTTTGCTAAGAACCTAGTGGAGGCCATAGAAGTAATTTTAATTGAGATTTTTACAACCATTTGATAACAGTGTTTTGATCACTGTAGTTAGGGCAGGATTCCAATAAAGGCCATAAAATCTGTGACTAATCCACTGAGTCACCCAGTCCCTGTCATATATAGTTTAATGGCCCATGCTGCCAGGAATTATTATCACTTTCTAGTGATAATTTTTAAAGAGAGAAACTTTGTGGACACAAAAGATGAATGAGAGTTGAAAACTTATGTTTGCAAAGACAGTTAATACATTCCCTTACTAAAGTATATGAGTGTTTACTCATTTATTTATAATGGTGTTTCAACTCCTAAATCATATACACAAATATAAAAATATATGTATCTGTCTCTCCCTATATATATATATATGCATATATGATACTGATGAATATTTTAACTTTCCTTGGTTAATGTTTGCAGGGCACTTACAGATGCTAGAATAATCTCTAATGTTTTTGCTCAATCTGCTCTGGAGATGGATGAAATAAATAGTTTAAACTAATTAATGTAACACCAGCTGTTACAAGTGCTTGGCAGACGTCTGTGCGTTTTGATGGGCAGGGAGCGGCTGTTGTACTTGACTTTATTTTAGTACAATGTTGATCACAGTATAAGCTGGAATAAATGACAAGCCAAAAGAAGGAACAGAGGATGAATTCCATGTAATGCAAAATAATATCATCTTCCCTAAGAATATATAATTTTTTAAGCTAAGGGATAGAAAGACTTGTGCTGGACTTCATTATGTTATGAGGCCTATGGCAGCTGCTAGGTTAAATATGCTACTATAATAAAGGTATGTGATCTTCAATACTGCCCTTGGTTTTTTTTTTTTTCCAGAGAAACTATTAGAGTTACAGGTATGCAGTGTCAGCTAGATGTTTGAGACCCTCATTCTGTTAATTAAGTGTCTTTAGGTTGGGGAAAAGAAAAAGAAAAAGAGACTGTAGTCACATGGAATGGGTGAAATTATTAATTGAAATTATTTCAATTGTATCATTTTAGCAGGTTGAAGGGGAGGGTATTGAGCTTTACTACTTGGTGGTTATGGCTACTGTTATTTGAAGTTTTCACTGGGTCCTCTGTACTTACATGCATATTATTTCCTCATGGGGAAAAAGGGGAATTCACAACTGGAAAACTCTAAGCAAAGATGGTCCATTAGAATGGAATGGAACTACCTATCTCCTTGCAAAGAGGATTTCATTTGTCATCTTACAATGGAGAAAAATGCTTCTGCTAGTAGTTATTGTTTCCATAAAACTGAAGAAGTTTAAATAGCCTCCTGACTTCTGTTTTAAATTTGGAAGGCAGAATCACTGTGCTCTGGCAGAAAAACAGTAGCTGTTATCTCAGTATGTGCCAGCATTAAGATAACAGTGTCATTGTGCAGATTGTTACCCTGTGAATTTGTCTAATAAGTTATTACAACGTGTGCTGAGCAGATGGCAAGTGTGTTCCTGAAAGAATTGATGGATGGGATATGATGTCATCAGTGAGATGACAAGGTTCACAAGGTACTTGACCTCCAAGAATAAGTCCTAACTGGTTAGAATTCTAATGGTGAACTTTAGTGACACTAGCTAAATGGGAAATATGTGCAATTTGTATTTCTTTATGGTGGTGTTTACCCCCTTCACTGAACTCCACATAATGGGATTTTGTCCCTGAAGACTCTGCGATATTGTTGGAGGGTTGCACCCTGTAACCTTCTGAGGATTTCAAATACAAATCCACACATCTAAACTTTAACAAAATCACAGCAAATGTTATTTATGAAGTCAGGTTCAAAGCTTTCCCTTTTTTATATGTATATATGCAGAAAGAACTTAGTTAAGACATCCCATTAATTTTAACATGTTATCACAAAATAGCAAAGTGCTGACTCCGTGAAAATATTCAGTGCATAAAATTAAACTTTTATATTTTCATTAAAATATGTTTCTATATACAAGCCTAAAATAAGCTGTCAGAGATCCTGATGTTGTCTTTATATTTTAATTATGACTTTACTTGCACTTATAGGTGACAAACCTAAACACATTAACATTTTTATTTCAATATTATTATTTTAAAATTTCAAATGACTCCAGAATCTATTCCATATCATCTATGAGTTGTGATCTCAGAATTTACCTTGGCCTGGTGAATGTAGTCTGGAAGAATATCATAACAAGTATAATTACTGATACGGGAACTCAAACGTAGGTAAAACATGATAATACAAAGTGTACATTGTGTGGAATCAAATCCAAAAGAAACTAGTTATTTTTAATTGTTTTGTGGAGGGAGAGTTGACTGATTAAAAGACATGTCCAAGAATAAAACATGGATGCGTTTAGGAAAGGACTCGAGCATCAAAAGCATGAACTTCTGAACATTCTTCACATCAGATTTTATACATAAACTGACAGGAATTCCAAAGTCTAACAAAAATAAATTACTATTAGTGTGGTGGGCCAAATTGTGTTTTCTTTGTTGTTGTTGTTGTTGTTGATCATTTTGAATGACTAGACTGATGTTATTAATAGGCAAGAGTTTTGTAAAATGAGATAAGTTTCTTTTATTGAAGGAGATCAAAGAATATATACAAATAACTGTCTAATATAAAGGATATGTGTGTTTTGTGATATTGGGGAAGAGTAGTTAAGTGCTGGGAATAGTAATTTAACTTTAAAATATATAATCATATCCATGTATATATATCAATACCATTAGCTGATAAAGGAAATAGTTAATTTCTGTGGCTCAAATGCTAATGAAGTGTAAAAAGATAGTAAATGTATCAACAAAATGACTTTGAGGTAAGATAACTTACCCCTTGAAATTTATTCATTTGATAACCTTACATGAATTACAGTTGCAGTAGAAGATGCACAAATGTATTTTAATTTATTCCATATTTTTATATAAATTCTAACTGTAAAGTGCTAAGAATTACTTAATCACATTACATTGATAGAAAAAGTTTAGCCTATAGTTGCGAAGTTATAACAATGAATTAATTTTAGAGCAATTACTTGGTAATATAGATTATAATTTAGATTCAGTCTTATCTCCTTGGATATATCAAAGCCTATATGTTTAGGCCAGTTCTAAACTCTATAAGCTTATACTATCATACGTTAATATTGCCTAGATGATTAGCATAATTAAACAGTATTCTGTCAATGTATATCAAGTGATCAAAAGAGCTTATGAAATTATTTGATAAATTATTCAAGTGTACTTGCTATTTTTAATATAAATGAAATAACAGAGCCCATATCTCATACCACATTGACACTCAGTATTGATTATATGGCTAAACCATTTTCAGGGGCTGCCTTTAGTTAATCTGATCTCTTTTTCTGTCTGAGGTAGATAAAATATTAATACAAGGTAAATGATTGCTCACTGAACTTGCCATATGGCCCCTGTGGAGGACAGAGGGGCCTGGGTGGCCTATGGACTTGCCATATGGGCCTAGAGGGAAAAGGTAAGTATTACACAGAGAACAAATCTACCATATGGACTGGGTGGAGCACTTGAGACTCTAAATACTTTTTTATACTGGGACATTTTCACAAAAGAATAAAAACCACATAAATAATATATTATACAAAACCCCTTGAAAATGGATCAATTGTTTAGATTTAATATGATGCTTTCAAGCAATGTCCAGAGCATATAAATAATCATGGTTTACTTTGAAATGGCAAAGAGGATCATCAATCATTTACCCCTGACATTTTTACATTGCATTTAACATCTGTTCCATAATAGCATGGTACAGTAATATACTTAACATCATATTACACACTGAACCTAAACAAATAAATATAACATTAAATTAGAGTTTCTGAAAGTTTGCTTTGCTTCTAATATTTTTTTCAAATGCTCTATTATCTACTTCTTTCATCGCTTGAATTTTTATTATTATATAGAGCAGTTGAAATTAAGCAAATGGCAAAAGCAATTTTCTTGGTACAATCAAACCTCATTAATTTGGTTTCTGCTAATATGGAATTTATGATAATTCAGCTTGGGCTTGATAAAGTTTACCTTTGTACTAGATATAAAGAAAAGATTTGCTAAGCCAATTATTAGTATAAACAAGATTACAATGAACATGTTTAACCCACTTAAGAGAGCATACTTTTCAAGGATTTTAGCACATTAATTGAATGCAAATACATACTGCTAATAACAAATGAGTCTAATTTAGTCTTTGAATCAGGTCTTGTAGTACCTGTATTTGGTAGCAGATGGTTCTAATTACTGCATATATTTCTAAATTCTGTGCATATTTTTTCACTATTACTTATATATTTGTTGAATGTAAGGCTAGGCATTTCCACCAATCACCATCTCACTTTATTCTCCAAAACTTGCATGTTTCTGTTGTTTTCTTAAAGGCTATAATCTTAAAAACAATTTATTTCTTGCCTTTCTTCCAAGGCATAATGATTCTTCTGTGGGTTTTGTAAATTGGTTTTTTAATATTTGAAATAATGAAAGGTCTGTAACAATCAATTCAGAAACATAATTTGGTAACTGTAGGCATATTTGAAATTATATTTCAAGTTACCCATTCAATTCTTTATAGAAAATTATTTATGGGAAATGAACATTAACATTGACTCATATAGGAGTTTGGATTGTTCAGGATCTGACCTCACTTAATGAGTTTATTCACACTTTGGAATCCAAGAAAAGTGTGTTAAATTAATCCAAGTCTTTGGACTTCATTGCTCTATTAGACCAAATAGTTGTGTTTTCTGATGAATTCAGAAGTCTTCACTCAGATCTCATAATTGACCCTCAACATTCACTTTCTGTTTTGGCATTTTTCTTTTCTATTAGTTTTCCTCTTGACTCTACAGAAGACTAGAGCCTTTCACTCTGTCCCATTCATTTTTATCCTTCTTAATGGTTCTCTTTAATCCATATGGTAAACTAAAGGGAAAATCATAGTACTATTCCATATTTAATAATCCATAGATAGGTCTGAGGAACAGATATGCAGAGAAGGCTGGACAGTGTTCAGGATTGCAAGAAAGCAGATTCTGTCAGGTGGTAGGTAACAAATGAAAGCCTAGTGGTGACGGGCAAAAATGAAATTTAAACAAATTGTCATATGGATGAATTGGAGGCTCCTTAACATGGAATATTGGGTCCTGTGTTGAATTCTCCAAAATTGGAATACTGAGATTGAAAACATAAGAAGTATAGGTCAAGGGAAGCCAATATTAGTGAACAAGGAACCCAAGCACAGTTTCTGGCATGAGATGGGCCTCAGTACAAGTTCGTGAACAAATCCTCTAGGTAAACAAGGCAGGAATCCAATTACTAGGAGTAGGACCCCAGAGTAGAGCTGATTAATAAAGACAAACTGATGTTAAACTTCTATTTGTTATATCTCTTGGCTTGATATACCTTATATTACATCTTCTGTGGATTAAAAAAAGATTAGTTTCAATTATTACTGGCAGGCTAAGTGGCATATATATGAAAGCAAGGGAAAGAAAAGGTAATCATTACAGTTTTAGATTTGCACCTATAGCAAGCTAAGAGAGTATATTCCTCTTTTTTTTCTTCTTTTCCCTCCCTCTCTGCTTTCTTTCCTCTTTATTTCCTCCCTCTTTTCTTTCATTTCTTTCTCTTTTCTTCCTTTCATTTCTGTTTTTTGTCTTCTTTATTTGTTTCTCTTTTTCTTAAAAAGTAAAAATTTTTTGGACCAAAGTTCTTGGTAATTAAAAGAAATCTTTATCTAAAAGGGACTATCATCAAGCACTCACATTTCCCTCCATCTTGTGTCTTGCTCTGTTTACCTTGTAATGTCTTGAGCTTGAAAAGATTAAAGACAAAAGTAATATCGATACTAAGAAGAAGCTACAATAGATGTTTTGTGAGAAGAAAAGAGAATGATATTCTGGTAAAAAGGCTTCTCAACCTTTGTCAAGAGTGTCAAGGATGGAGAGGTCTGAGAACTGAATGTTAGATTTGGCACTATTAACTTTGATAAAAGTAGTTATAATGGAGAGGGGGTGATATAATTGACTAGAGTGGAACTAAAGTTTAAATCAGAGGGAAAAGATGAGATGACAGTGATTATAAAGAATTCCTGAAAATGAAAATGGAGAACTGGGACAGAATTGAAGGGACAGATGCTACTCAGGGGAAAACATTTTTTATAAAGATTGTATTAAATATACTACAGCATGACTACATGCAATTAAAGTTATTCAGGAAAGAAGAAACATCTATAAATAGAGCATACAAATGCAATAGCGATGCCTCGTTTATTTACTAAATTTAATGCAGAGTGGAGAATGACTTTTCCAGTATTGATTTTTGGAAAAAATGGATCCAGAATCTAGGCTGAAAAGTTTAGAGAATTACAAAAGGCAACTCTTCCCCCCAAAATTCAAGACTCTATATTCAAATCTGTATTTTTTCTTTCCATCCTCACCTACTCTTTGCCTCCTTCATGACAGCCCAAGTCCTGATAACCTCTGACTTGGATATATTATTTGCACTCTTAGCTTCTCACTCTATGTGTATTCTTCTTTCACTTACTACAGTATTCCTTTAGCTTCTGTATTGTATATTCCTTATGTTGTTTTGATTTCGTTTTCCTTCCTCAATTTGTGGACTCTTCTATGGCAGAATATTTGCAAGTTTCACTGTACCTTAGCACATTATGTTTTTGCACTCAAGGGCAAATGAGATTAGTAGAGAGGGAAGGTATATTAGAATGTAAATTTCTTTGAAAATCATGAGGAAAACTCAGAATGGAGCTTACAATGAACAGACAGCAGATTATGAAGTTTAAATTTATGTGAAATTTAAGTGAAAAGTAGAAGACACCCCCACGTGTACGAGATTACTAACCTTCACCTTAACATCTTGGTGTATATAGGGTGACAGTTGAGAAGCAATATAGAAATGGGAATATTCTGAAGAGATAATTATGTGAGAAGAAAACTTAAGTCAAAGCTGTTTCTGGAATAATTTCAAAGGTGGTAGTAACTTTGAGAGAAATAGAGAAAATAGTATCTGGAGATTTGAGAAACCATAACTTTTGTTTCACAATGTTAGATTGAGATGATGGAGAGAAGCACAGATTATAGTCAAGTAATAAATTGACCACAAATATTTTATCACATTCTCTCTTTAAGTGTATCTTTCCTGCATATAAAATGATGCAAACAAGAACAATCAGATTCCTTTGTTTTCATTGTCTAAGAGAAAAATGGAGTAATAAACAGGAGAGGGAATTAAAACCCAGATAGATGAGAGATAGGAAGAAACATTTAGCTATCTAAATGTATTCAGGGCATATGAATTATATTCTAAGATATTTGAGCCAAGTTTTCAGCCAAACTTGCTGGCCCACAAAGAGAGTTGATCAATAATAAAACATGCTAATGCAGTTATGATATTTAAGAAATAGATAGAGATACATTTCACTCACGGTGTAAGAAGCTCCTGAGCAATGATTGTAAGGAAGATTCTAAAATAATTTCTTAGTAAAAAGATAATCACTAGGACTGTTTTGGACTCACAGAGAAAACCTTTTTAAATCTAACCTCATTTACTTTGCCATTCAGGGAAGTGTGAGAACAATAGAATGAAAAGATTCTGATAAACATTTATTGATAAAGTTTTTTTGTTTGTTAATAATATATAGATGCTAGAGAATTAGAAAATCTATTGACATTTGAAGAAAAACATCTAACGTGGAGGAAGCTATTCATCTCATGGCATCTGGGAAGCAAGCAGAGAGAAAAAGGAGTGGGGGCCCAATATCCCCATTCAAGGCAATACTCTCAATGACCTAACTTCCTTCTATTAGGCCCCACCTTTTAAAGGTTTCACCACCTACCAGTTCTACAAGCTGGTGGCAAAGGCTTCAACACATAGGGAACACTTAAGATCTCAACCATAACAAGCTTTGAGATAATCAGTCATTACTTTTTCTGAAAGTACTTTCTCCTCCCCATATATTAAGGCCTCAGTCATGCCATCAGGCTGTATTTGTACCTCCTTCATTTTTAACTTAGATATCTTCCTCCTCTATCAAGTCTGAGGATGTCCTTACTTGCTCTGATATTTCTCCGTCTTATCTTTGTTAAGAGTATTTAGTGTACTGTGTTACATTTGCTATATATCCATAAATATTTCTGAAATGACCAATTTCTAATTTGTCTAATATGCCAACTGAATCAATTGGCAAAATAAAATGTATTCATATTTCAAGGTTAATTTGGTTTCATACAAATTCCCTGAACAATTTTATGGTTAAATTTAACAGTTGTAAAAACAATTTTGTTAATGAAGGAAATAAAAGCTTTCTTAAGTGTGCCATGACATTGTTGAAGCTATTGTTATAATAGGCATTAAACTTTTCTAATGCAAAATAGTGTTAAAGGGCAATATGAGTTTTTCATGTTTATTAAGACTATGGGAATAAAACTTATATGTTTCATTTGCTTGTTCAAATATGAACTAATTTCTAATAAGTTTGAATATTATAATTATTCTCAGATTTCCCATCAGTATTAAATTATTATTAAATTATCTTTCAATACGCATGCTACTTAGAAAAGCTTGTAGTTTTAAAGTACATAGGCTAAAATAAAAAGTAAGAGTAAAGCTTCCAGGTACTACCTGGTTTTTACATTTTTTTCTTCATATAATTTTCTGATTTAAATTGAACTCACCATGGGCACAAAAGTCTCATGGGCACATACGGCTGAAACAGTGATACAGTCTCATGAGACATACATAAATAGAAAGATCTGCCATTTCTACCAGAAAATTGATCATGGTCAACCTGCTCTTGAAAATCATAGGCTACAGCCTCACAACCAGGCCTACACAAGTTTGCACAAATCTGACCCCTTGCTATTCTGCACTAGCCACTCTCCTCTCACCCACCAGGACTGATCCACACTGCCCTTCCTCATTTTTCCTTTCTTTCTGGGTTAGCTTCTTAAAGAATCTATGCTATATTTTCTACCCTGAAGGCATAAATTTTTCAAAAAATTCTGCAAAATGCATATGAGGTAACGATGCCAAAATACATAGAGAACACAAAGTACAAAATACTTTAATGAAAATAGATAGGTTGATGGATTTATTCACTTGAATTTTTAAAGCAGTTTTAAAACTAATGAAAACTTAACCAAGATTTCTCATTTCTATATTAATTCTTTGACATATTTTGAGCTGATGGGTTTTATCTGACAGCATCATCTTTATTTCTGCACCACAAAGAACGGTTGTAAACTGGAAGTTAGTTTTTTGAAACTTATATGTAGTAGAGGCCCAAGAATTTGCATTATGTTTTATGCTCTGAGAGTCACAAAATTGCAGCTGTGCTGTTTAAGAATCCCCTTCTCGCCAAGGGAAGAATGCTGACAATGACATAAACATACACTCTTAACTTTTTATATTTCCCTAAATCCTAAAAATTAGTGCTCTCCTTTGCATTTTTATATGACTCTGTTATAAAGTAGTTAGTTTTAAAGGAAAAAGTCATAAAATCTCAATAGGTAAAAGGAATGTAAAGGTCACTTAATTTAACCTCCTATCAATTTCTAGGGAACAGTTTCTGTAATATTTCTGACAAGATGCTTATCAACCTTCACATGGACACTGTGTCATGGCGAACTGACTATTGCCCAAAGCAGCCAATAGGACTTTTAGATAGATGAATGAAAGTTTACTGTTATATGCATATACTCACTAGTCCCTTTTCTGTATATGGTAGCTATAAATAGATTTAATTAATTAAAAAATAGTGGGATTTAAAAGTTGAGAATTTTAAACATCAGAATTAATTTTTATTTTCTGAATTCACATTTATGGAGAGAAAACAAAAGCATTTATATACCTTCTCATTCATTCAGAGTCAAATTAAAAATGTAGACTAAGCTCAGCTGAAAATGATCTGTATTACAGTAAGAGCACAGGGTTGAATAAATTAACTAGTTCTGGAAATTAATTATATGACACATCCAACCGAACAATCAATAATAAAAACCTATTACATACCAGGCATTGAGGTGTCCAACACTGGTAAATAAGATGGGCAGAGTTCCTTCCTTCATAGTTTTTTGTATTAAGTAGGATAAAATATGTAAATGAAATTGATGACAATTTCAATGAATTTGATCATTTAAAGTAGTCCTGGTAAGATATATTAGTAATTAGTTGTTATGAATAGGAGGGGAGAGATGACTTTGTTTCAAGACAGTGAAGCTGAGATGTAGTTACCAAGTTTAACCTTAGTAGAATTTTTTCATTCACATACCATGCTCTTCTCTCAAGCTTGTGGCAAGTGGAAGTAGGAATGAGTGATTTATTAAAACACACTTGTGGCTTGAATGGGGTCTATATACTCAGTAACTTGTCAGACTTACATAATTCTTCTAGATCAACAAGCTGATGTCCAGCTAGGGCAGCAGCCCAGCTGCCTGTCTCACACCATCAGAACAGAGCTTTAACTAGGCACCACCGAAACTCCCCATGGTAGGCTGGAGCCCACTGATGCAGTCAGGGGAAGAGTGAAGTGTGATACTGAGGAGGGTGATTTGAAAACCTAAATGAAGTTCCTGTGGTGGAAGCTAGGATTACAGGATAAGGAATTCAAGAGATACTAAATTGGAACAATTGCAGAAGACAATTTGAGGTAATATCCAGGGTTTAACTGCAACTGATGAATATGGTAAGACATGGGATCTGCCTCTTCTGAAGTGAATCTCTTGGACAATTGTTTTGATTTAAAAATTCTTATGCCAGCCTTGTTTTGTATCCTATCAAATACATGTGTCACTTTAAGATTGATACTTTGATGGCTGAGTGTCTCTCATAAGACAAGTATATACCTTGTTGATTCAACTAGAATTTGATAAAATTGTGTAGTGGAAAAATTTCCAGGGGATATCCTGCATGGGCTACTTAATGTTAGGGTAGATATCAAATGTGTATGATACTTATGGTTGGAATTCTCTAGTCCCATGTGAGGACATGCTTAAAAATTAAAAAGCATATGTGTCAGTGGGAGTAGTTAGTTTCAGGGAATCCTGGCTGTTTGGTATGACCATTATCTGGATTTTAAGGAGTAAGTTAATCCTTACACAAGAAATGAAATATGAAATTGCGCATTTTCTTTGTATTCTAAGAAAAAAATTTAGGAGGAAAGGTATATATTTCTTGTATATATTTGGACACACATATCCAGTACATTTTTGTAATGCTTATAAATACTTTGTATTTTACCCTTTGGCTGTTTAAAGGGGTAAACATATGGGCTCTGAAACAAGGCTATTTGGATCTGTATCCAAATACAGGTTTTCTGTCTTTACTAGGTATCTTCGCAAGTTAATTAACTTCATTTTACCTTCATCTACTTATGGGTAGAATGAGGATAACACTAGTATCAACCCAGAGGAGCTGTGGTGAAGATTAAATGAGTCAATGCATAAAAAATGCTTAAAACATCACTTTGTGCACACAGGAAATAGTCTGTGCTAGTTATTTTTGTCATAATGATGATTATCATATCTAGGCCCCTGACTCTGAAAGAATAAACTAGTTAATAGTATCTTTATGGAATAGTATAATTTTTCTATTGGCTTTTTATTATATAAAATTTCAAAGACAAAATTTAAAAAGGGTGATGAATCCCCATACACTTATCCCATTATTCACCTTTAACAATGGTCTTCTCAAGTTTGATCTTGCTCCATAAATGCTCTACTCAAATTCTCCTCTTCTCCTAGAAAATCTCAAAGCCAATCACAAAATTAAATATTTCATCTGTACATATTTTTCTTTTTTTTCATCACTTATTTTGCTTTGTATATTTTCAGTGTTTTAAAGATAGGGACTCATTTTCTTAAATCACAAATCCATTATCATTATCCATGCTAAAATTCCACAATATTTATTAAATAGCCTATTAGTCTTCATATTTTACTAATTATTTATATGTGTTTTACAGGACTGCATATTATTAAGAGTCATTCAAACTATTCTGTTTCCTTTGAGTGTTAAAAAGTTGGGGTCAATCGCTTATTGAACTTGTTTCACCTGAAAAATAAAGAATTTAGGCTAAATGATTTCCAAAGACATCATACACTTTTGGTATTTCCATGATAATTTTAATCTCAACCCTAGGGATAGATCATAGTTTAAAGAATCCACTACCTCAGAGCTATTTTATATTTTGGGGAAAAATTTAGGAAATATTCTGTTTTTATTCCCTTAGCAATGAGATTAATTTTCTATTTGAAGATTCTTAAGTGAATAATAAGTGTTTAGAAGTGACAAGAGAACAGGATATCACACTATGGTACCCTACGATGCTGCCGTGTTTCTCTTCACGTCCACTTTACTTTTAAAGTAATATTAATTTTTAAAAGGCCTTGGGTTTATGTGACAATTCCTCCTCCCTCCCCCTGAAAATTCTCAAAGCACATTTCAGAAACTCATTTTTGGCAGATGTAAATTTAAGTAAATTGGCCAAGGTCACAGCACAATAAGGACAGAGTTATCAAGGGAATGCAGTTTCCTGCTTTTCCACCATCCATGAAATTAGAGTAACTCCACCCCTTAAAATGAAAGGGTTTACTTTTTTTCTTACTGAAATTATAAACTATGATTTGGAATATTTGTTTTTACCATTAACTCAGGCTTTCATAGTGATATTTCAGGGCCACAGAATGTTTATGTGTGCATTATTCAACTACTATTCCTGCACACATTACAACCTATACAATTTGTTTTAAAAGGAGAGTGCATTTTTTGTTTGAGCTGAACCATCAGATTTTCTTTTTATGTGGTATGACATGATGAAGAAGCTATCTGTAGGAGCAAAACTAGTTCACTTTCTATGGGCAAGCACAGACTGTAAAGTAGATTATTAAAGTACACAGAAATAGAAAATTAGATCAGAAGTGATGTTTTACTGTGAGGTCTTCTTTGGGCCTTATAAAATGAGAAAGTACTAACCTTGTTCTATTTCTGAGTCCTGAAAAAAAGCCTCGTAGCAGGCATATCACCTTTAATTAGGTTTCTGCTTTGGGGAAGCATTTTACCAGCCCCCTTTCATTTATTTTTAATGATGTTATCACTAACAGGCAAACAGTCCCTTAATAAAACAAAAACAGTTTCTATATAAAGCCTGGTGTACATGTCCTGAGTCAGTCATCTAAAAACAAATGTTATGATTGTTTCCTTTGTGCTCTTAGAACCCTTAATGGCCCTACTGTGTAGATATGCAAAACATCAACCTAGGAAATATAACCCTGTCTGTTATGTAGCTTTCAATGAATGCTTTTCCATATTCACTTGCAGGATCAGCAGTGAGGTGAAGCCTACAGGGTCATGGAAAAGGCAGAAAGGTCAATTAAGTGGATCTTAGCAGCAGAAGGTCTGCCAGCTCTTTCTTATACGCTTATGACTTATTACTTCAAGAAACAAGCAGAAATGAAAACAACCCAAATGTTTGATAGTTAAATCAATGTGTGTGTGTGTGTGTGTGTGTGTGTGTTGGGGGGGATGTGCTTGTGTTATGCTTAATACCATTCCACTTTTGCCAAGAAATTCCAAGTTGCAGACACATTAAAAATTTAGGCACAGATATGTGTGTACTTCACTTCTATTATCTCAGATGATTTTGCTATCAAGGCCAAACTTAGAAATAATAGTATACAGCTAAATCTAGAAACTCTCCATAAAGAGTTTTCAGATATACACATGCAGAATAGCTAAAAATGAAGAAGACTCTGTGTTGAGAAAAATAGCAGAAATATTTTTCCCCTGAAAATACAATTTATTCAGGGGATTAGGGTTCCTGATTTTCTTCAGCTATTATCCCTGCATGCTTTCCTCATACAGCCTCTTGGCTTCCCTGTTTTAGTTTTTCCCCAAATTCAGTGCCCATCCCTTGCAATGAAGATTTTACTTTTCTTCTTCCATCTCCTCTCATCTCACATCACCTAAAAATAATCTCTTCTTTTTCTAAATAACCACTGGGTTCCATTTGAATCATTCTTTTGGCACAAAACCTTATTGCAATTATCATTGAATACATTTTTAAAAAATCTTCCTAGAACTTCCTCCTACCCTAAGATTATGTCTTGCAATCATTCTGTAATCAATAGGGTGGTTTTTCAATAGAAGGTATTTTTACTATTACTATCTTGGATGTAGTATAACTTTAAGATGGACAGAGATTTCTCATTTCTTCATTTTGTATTGTTACTGGTTTTGCCTCACTTTATATCATTCACATATTTTTCAACAGAAATTAATAAATTAATTGATTATAAATTTTATATTGAAAACTTGGCTTCAATGTGGCACAGGGAAATCCTAAGTGCTTACACTGTATGGCATAGTTAATATTATAAATATGTTCTCTCCCCAACTAAGGGAGTGGTCTCTAACTCTTATTAGCATCTTAAAAGTGAACTATCCAAATGTTAAGAGTCACTGATACAGAGGATAGTTAACATATAATAAGTTTAAAATAAATACTTCAGGCATTATGTTAGGCAAAACTGTATGTGTAGTAGATTTTAAAGCAACTTTTCGGCCTCCTGCCAAACATACACTTAAAATATTCTCCTTCCAGTATGAATTTTTTTTATTCACCAAACTAGAAATTCGGAGTTCTAATACTTCCTAAAGTGTATCCACAGAGCCTCTTCAGTGTTTTTATGTTTCACACAATCTATTTCTGTGAAACCTATACTGGTTACATTTTGTGAAAAACAAAACAAAAATCCTCTAGGTTGTGCTGCCTGAAGAGAAATTTATGAACTGTTTCAAACCCTTTTGCCTATTCTCAATTTATTTCTATTACAGTTAATTTTAACCATTTGACAAACAAACTCAAGTTTACATAAAACAACTGATGCACAGAGAAATAATTTTGTTAGAAACATGACTTATTTTCACAGAGAAACAATTGTTATCAACATGATAATACCTTTATCACAAACTTTATCAGGGAGAAATAATGTAAAAATCACAGGTGTAGGGCACAAGAACAGGATTTCCTCTGTGCTACATTGAAGCCAAGTTTTCAATATAAAATTTATAATCAATTTGATTGTTAATCACTTATATATACTATACATTCATATAACAATTTATATTTTACAAAGTTATTTCACACACATAATCTAATTTGATTTAAACTATAAGTCTTTGGAGTTGCAATCAATTTTTTCAGATGGCTTTGCTGTTTTAAAAATTTCTAGAACTTGGTGTAACCAGGACTAGCACTCATACTTTCTGGATCTAGTGTAGTTTGCTTTATTTTACCATAGATATATCACATATAGGATTGTGATGTTCAATTTATAAAACTATCACTAGTAATTTTAAATTGAGAATTTGAAAAATGGGCATAAAATTAAATACAGGAAATAAATTTTATTCCAAGTTACCTATAGATATTTTGTACATGTTAGAAGATACACAAAAGTCATACTCTAAATTTTAATGCTCATGTCAAAATTCTTTATTTTCTGAGAAGATGAAAATAGAAAATAATACATGACCACTTTCTGACCTATGATTATAGTCTGAGATAATATTATTCACTTTATTATTAGTTTCTTTTGCCAATTAACCCAAAGTGAGGCTAGGAGTAAGCCAGTAATGAAACTATGATTGTCCTGAGTTTAAACTTTTGTATGTTATGCCTGGAAATAATTTTAAAATGTTTTTTTGAAGCACCAATCCTTAAATTTTTAGATTATCTATTTCTATTCCTGATGAATAGTTTTGCTGACAAGTTTACAAAAATACTCGTAAGTGTATCTTTCTATACATTTGTGATGGATATTTTTTAAAAACCAAGAAATTTTTCACTTCTGAAGGAAAGTACCATATGCTTCAGAATCTTTGTGAACTTCTTTTTTTCATTTTCCCAGTGAAGAAATAGTTTTCATGCAAACTCTCAGATCTCTTGTAAACATTAAAACTATGCAGATTATTTCATTTTAATAATAATGCTATTTCTATTTCACATCAAGATGAATAAATACGAATCCCCATGAAATATATATCTTTTTAAAAATGATTATTTTGTGCCTTAAATTTAAGATGTAATAAGACATCAAAGGCTAGTACACACATACACACACACTTGAACGAATATATAATTCAAACCCAAAGGGATCAGTTATGAAAATAATAACTGAGTTAGGTTTTATTCACAGGAAAGAAAATATTTTAAAAGGAGATGTCTATTATCATTTTAAACATTATTGTTCCTTAGGATATCCTGCTAAATTGTTATGTGTGATAAGATTGGAAAGGAAAAAAAAGCTTGTCTTACAGAGGCATCAATCTTACTGATGGCCAGTTATTAAAATGTGACTTAAAATATGAGTAGAATCATGAAATGAGGTGATGAGTAAAATGAAATATCATTTTTTATCCTTTATTAATTTTAGAATTTTTAAAATATTTTTTCTTTTTCATTTCTACATTTCCTTGTCAATTACTGTTTACACGTTGCTGTAATTGTCAATATTATATAATTATCCAGATGATAATCATTAATTTTTCTGGTCATAAAATAAAATCATTTTTTTAATTATAATACATACAAACTCCATTTTTCTTTAGAAAATCACCATAGTTCCCTGAAACTGGATTAGAATTCAAGAAACCTTTAAAGTTAATAACTACTCTTTTGGGGAAATTAAAAATAACAACTCATCTAGTTAACTAGTGTTCATTGCTTCTTCTAGATTGTGATGGCTTTCTACCTTTCCTGTTTGTGGTGACAAAATTCTAGTTCTGATTCTTCTTCACTTTGTCTCCTCCTTTTCTCTTGGTCTCTTTGACTCTTTGAACTCTCCCTCTGCCTTAGTTTTCTAAGGACACTTGTCAGTAGATTTAGGGCTCATCCTAAGCAAGGATAATCCCCATAATCTCCTCATCTCAAGATTCTTAATTATATCTGTGCCTAGAGTTGGAATGAACTAGTATACCAAATAAAATAACAATACCAGATTCTAAGAATTACACATGTACATATATTCTGATGGTTACAGTTCAATCCCCACTATAGAATTATAAGAGAATTCCTTGTACAGTTCTTGCAACTTTTCCATTAGTTGAAAATTATTTAAAAGGCGATATTAAAAACAAAAATCCAAAAATCATGACATCTGAAGAGCCAACTTTCTGTAAAAGATAAATTTTTTAAAATGTGAATGTTAAAACCAAACTATGTATTTTGGAAATTTTTACTTCATTTTACAACATACTTTGAATTCAGAGATTATGTGATGTCAAAACCACCACATTTTCTGGCCTCTCAAACTTTTCCTTTAATCCTAGAACATTTAGGATATCACAGGTCATTTTTATTTAGAAAGGAAGAACATGTTCTCAACTTCAATCTTTGTAGGAAGAACTAAAAGAGGTTTTCTATGACAATTGCTGTGAAATAATACTTTTTTCTCAGATAATAAGGTATTGTGACCCAAAGAAATATTTTTGGTTTGTTTGAACTTTGATTCGTCTTCTTTTAGTAAATCATCCTCCTTCTCCATTCCTTAAATAATAATTATGACCTAAATTTGATTGTTTCTTTCCTATGTGTTGAACTAATGTGACCTTGTGTAGTATCTCCATTGTGTAAAATGACAAATGAATGAATCTACTCAAATAAATTTATAGCAAATAATAGTCCATTTTCATGTAACTGGAATCTTGATGACCAAAATGGTATTCTACTGAAGTAATAGCAGAAAAAATAGGCAGACATGTATGCACATACACACTCACACATACAGAACAATTTCAGTCCTTTGCTGGAATTAACAGTGTCTAAAGGAATAATGATGGAAGCTAAAAATTTTTATACTAAGTATAGGAATTAGCTATTCAACCATTAGAGTCACTCTAGTCTACTTGAGTCTCTTAAGGCTTTCTGATTGTGCTTTCTGCATTCTGTCTCTAGTATCTAGCACATTGTTTATTTGAGGTAAATATTTCCTGCTTGAAAGTAGGCATCATGAGTGATTTAGATATTTACTTCACAGAACAGGCAACTGTAGTCCAGCATAGATGCCTAAAATTAAATTAAATAATCATGGGATAATGGAACTTAGAATTAGACATGTGTGCGCATGTAAGTGTATGCAACATTTTTCTTTTTTTCTTGGACAGTCTTTGAGAAATGTGGAGTCATAGATGCTAAAGCTGAGAGCAACCTCAGGTGGTCATCTGGTTCTGTGCATTTAAGAGACAAGCAATTATTATCCTCATGATCTATTAAGCCACATTTTCTTTAGCATGTGACAGCTAAGGTGATGCTGATCGAAAAATATTGCTCTCAATTCTTAAACAATTTCACATGCACATAGATGTTTAACAAGCCCCTTTTCAGGGCTATTATGGGAAAACACTAGCAGCCTTGGTCTGAAGGAGTAATTTATGATAGCTAGGTAAATGGTGTCCAAGATCACCTTGCTCACATTAGCCATGCGGTCGCTCTACCCCTGCACTGCAGTCTTTCTTTAACCCTGATGACAAGTGTGATAAAAAAATAATGACACCATGAGTCCTACTTTAGTTGCTTACTCTGTTTCTTTTGCTAGTACCTGCTGCCTCAGATCATCTGTCAGTAAGTTAACAGAGGAGGGAATGAAAGGAGAAAATGCAGAGGAGTGAGTGAGTGAGTGTGAGAAGAGAACAGTTAATAGGAAGCCTTGTGTCTGGTACTTTTCTCCCCAACCTTTCTTCCCTTTGGTTCATTAACTAGAAATGTGGAAAGGTGAGGAAATGAATTTAACTTGTTCTGACAATAGTGAGGGACAGGGAAGTGTGGCAGCTTCCATAATATTTCTGCCCCAGAGAGAGGTAATTGGAAAATGTGTTGTGTGGTTAGATGTTGTAATGAAAAATAAAAGAATGATCGAGGAGAACAGTGGAATCAAATTATAAGCATAAGACAAGTGTGCTGAAGTTTTTAGCAACTTGCAAAATTGAGAGATACTATCAGGACTGTGCAAATACATTGCTCTGATTAATTTTCCTGGGGTGAAATATGAAAATATTTATAAAATTAGGAATCCTGCCCTGAATAAAATTTTCCCTGTGATTAAAATAAACTAAAATAAGCCATGACTTGTCTCTATCTCATAAAGAACTGTAAAATTGTCAAATAAAAAAGAACTGAATAAAAAGATTTCACTGTGAGTAAAAAAAGTGTATTTGGTCATTATTCTAAATTGCTTAAAAGGTTGAATAATATTCAATAAATGAATTAAAGACTAATTTATCTTAGAGGTTATAAAATTTGATTTTCTAAACATTAAGAAATTATGAAAATTGTATTTTATTACTCTTTCTTCAGACCTCTTTTTCATACACAAAAACTATGTTTTTTCAATATGAAGGTAAAAGATGTTCAAGTTCAAAAGAATTAAATCTTTGGCTTTAACAATAGGAAGTAGTTCAATTATAATTTAGGAAGAATGTATTTGGACTCTAGTTTTTCCTTTTAGATGTGAAATGAAATATTTTTATTGAATATTACTTTTTATGGTTCTTAAGAATATATTTGAACAAATCATTAATACAAAGGAAGGGTTAATTGAGAAAGAAATGTCCCAATATACAAAGCATTTCTCTTACATGAAGCTCTAGAAATATTCTATCCTCAATCCAAAGAGAACAAACTAAAATGAGATAATTGGGAAGGTGCCCATAAAGTCAGTCTGAATATATTATCACAACTATATATGAGATAATATTTGTTTTAAAAAGATTCTATGGCACTGTAAACTCAGTCTCATTAGAGACTGCATTTAAAAGGCTTATAAAGTTACTCATTAATGTTATCTTGTTGTATCTCCACAGCTTTTTCATTAAAGAAAATTCAGCAGAAAGCATTTTCTCCTGATAGCAGGAACCAATTTGCAATAAATGTTCTGGAAACCACTAGGGAAGCCATTACTGAGGTCTAATAAAAACAGACAAGCGTAACTTGTTCTATATTTTTGTTCCAATCACATACAGATGAGACCCCGCTTTCTACACCAACTGCGAGAGACAGCCTTGACAAACTTTCTCTAACTGGGCATGGACAACCACTACCTCCAGGGTTTCCATCTCCTTTCCTGTTTCCTGATGGATTGTCTTCTATAGAGACCCTTCTCACTAATATACAGGTAGGTCTTTTAGCAGTCTAGAAGAAAAGAACATAGAACACTCATATGTACAATTTCTTTCCAAAATTCATCCTATTCCAACTTAATCTAGTCACAGTATAGAGCAAGTCATGACATTAAACTTTTTCTCAGAAAATGAAGATTTTAAACTTGCTACCCTGATCAAATTGGCTTAAAAATACTCAAATATGTATATTAAGCCATAATAAAAACTTACATAAAAATGACATGCACATTTAAAAAAACCATTCTGCCTAAATGGCTTTCTTTATTGCCAACTAATTGGATAAAATTTAACTGTTTAGTTTGTCTAATTTACTAAATGACAGCACACCAGTTCTAATAAATATTTAGATCTTTTTAAACTGCTGGCCTTCCAGTGAGGAAATGGTATGTTTAGTCATTTTAAATGTCTAATATAGGAGAATCCAAAAAATCCCTTCTTTCATAAATAAGTTTGTTTCAATTAGTAGGGTTTCTTCAAAGAATAGACTTTAAAAAGCTGTATAAATTTTTCCACGGATTTCCTATGTGGTCCTCAGGATGTATATTTTATGTACAGTACATTATGAATCAAAAATACTTACAGTTAACAATAACATAGAGCATGGAGCCAAGATAATAAGAGTGTTCAAAATAGAAGAAAACAATTTTCTTGCCCACACATGAAGTGATCATGTGGACCCCAGATGGAGATTTTTGCCATTTACTTTTCCATATTTGGTGTAGCTAGTGTTAAGCATGAGCTTAGAGACAACAGTACTCATAAGTTTCTCTTTTTAAAACATTTTTACTCTAACACTCCAAACTCAATGATATTTTTCTGCACATATTTCCTACCATGTTATTCTTTCTCCCAGTAGAAATGTAATTAATTTTATTTACCTCTCCAAGGACATAATAGAAGGCCTTTAATATAACATATCTTCTCATCTATTAATGTGGCATTTTTAATACTAATGTAATTAGAGTTTCCAGAACTATATTCAACTTAAGGTTTTATATCTCACTAATTGAAATGTCATCAATCTAGCCTAAACTTAATCATGGTCCAATAATTGATGATATTTTAAAATAAACATAAGACCTTTTTCCACCTAAATTTCAGTTATATTATTGTTTTCAATGAGTTAAAGTTTGTAATAAATTTTCTCTTTCATTAAATGCTTTCAGAAAATATCCCTCAACATTTCTGGATTTAAATTCTGAAAAGTAAAGAAAAAATTCATTTTCCTGTGCATACAATTCCACATGAAGTAAAGAAAAAGCCTTTTGTATGTGTGTTCCTTAACTAAAAACTCTTTCACCAGATGAGTGAAAATTTAATTTTAATTTCAGCACAGAATGCATTTCTGGGCTTCATCTATGTAAGCCTATGCACTCATCTACAGTGTGGCTTACACATGGACCCTTCCATTACATGTTACTGCCACATATCTTAGACAAAAATTGACAGTTTGGGAGTATTCTTCCATCCACTCTATGCCAGATACACTAAGACTAAAGAATGCTACCCACATTACCTCAAATTTACTATTCTCATAAAAGAAAAAAATAGAGAAGAAAATACCAGCTTTAAAATGCACAGATTTTAGATTATTTATTAAAGCGGTGCTAAGCCTTATATGTTCTCCTTTCCAATCATATACCTTGCAAACATATTTCAGTAATAGTTAATGGTAGGATGATAGTTAAGACAAACTATTTATTTCTACCCCAAATTATAGAGACCTTAAACTGATAAAATTAGAACACCTTTAATAAGAGTGTTCATTTAAAAAAAATTAAGCTTGTTTACTTCAATCTTACACAGATTTATGTGTATACATAGATGTAGGTATTATATGTACATGTAAATATACATGTAAATATTTGTATGCAAGGTAAAACACAGATTAAGACTCTTAATGAGTTCCATACACAAATACATACACATTCAAATATATGCACATATACATGCATATATACACATTTACAAATACACACATACATGTTGGATTTATGGTAGGTATATTTCACATCATTTTAGAAAAGATCATAGATGTTAACTCTTATTATTGCCACATATGTTGAGTTATGGTAATAGCCTGGGAATGGTACAGACTGTTTAAATAGTCATGACCCTGGCTTATTAGACATACAGTATAAACGTGTTTGCTGTCTAAATTCTAATTTGAGTAATTACGGTCTGCCTACCTCAATTTCTGCTGAAGTTTCAATTACATATAATGGGGTTCTCTGCATTCTAGTTTAAATGGTAACATACCTGTTGTGTAACAAGTTTAAATCTCCATATTTCTTCTGAAAGTATTGTTATTAAAATTAATGACCAACAAACTCTACTAAGTAGTGTGTTTAAATTGCTCTGATAGTAAATACTTTAATTTCATGATATACTATAATTTGACAATTCTGAATTATTAAATTTATAATGATTACTAAAATGTCCCTTATATACCTTTAACAAAACTGAATTTTCATAAATGCCATTTATTTCTGCTTTAAAAGAATATCTATAGAAAAAAAGTGTGTGTGTGTGTGTGTATATATATATAATTGGGCACCAGATTTTTTTTTAACTAGTGGAGATATACTACCCTTTATTGACATTTGAGATTTTTGGAAATTAAAAGTAATAATAAATAAAGATGCCTAGAGTAAAGGATAGTAATTTTACATTAATGAGAGATAGACAATTTTGTTGTTAGAAATTCATTTATTTTATGTGAAATTTTACTTGTTTTTCAATATGGGTAATCTTTCATCATGGCTTCTTCCTTCAAACATTTCTTTTTTTTTTTTTTTTTTTTTGATACAGGAGATTTAACTCAGGGGTACTCAACCACCACATCTCCAGCCCTATTTTGTATTTTTTTGGAGACAAGGTCTTACTGAGTTGCTTAGCACTTTGCCATTGCTGAGGATGGCTTTGAACTCGCAATCCTCCTGCCTCAGCCTCCCTAGCCACTAGGATAACAGGCATGTGCCACCTCAGCTGGCTCAAACATGTCTTTGAGGAACTCCTTGGAAGTTTCATTTAAGGAAAGATTTTAGTGTCAATTATCTGGATATGGTACCTTCAAATATTGGCTATCATTAGAATGCATTCAAAGAAGAACTCTACCCACTATTCCTATTTGAGCTTCCATGCTATTAATCACAAGAACCTATTAGTATATAGGATTAGATGCAAATTACTTGTTTTTCCATTTTTCACAAAAATGGTTTTAAATGGCTTACAAATATTACAATAAGAATAGTTAAGTAAAAAATAAAAATGTAAAATATGGTAAAGAATATAAAATTTAATTAGGGATGAGGTGAGCATTGAAGATTTTTGCTATAAAAGGTGTATGATAAGGTTTGGTTCATTATGGTTTGCACAGAAAAGTTAAGCAAACAAAGAAAACCCAAAAAGGAATGTTCAAACCACAATAAATGGCAGTCCCAGAATGAATCACTAATTAGTGAATTCACTAATAAATAGACAAACTCCAACTATGGTACCTAAGAAATATTCTCTGTTTCTGTGTTGAAGGACATAAAATGAAAATGGAATTTGACTATTAAACTGAAATATCTCTCTTCAGGTCTTTACATTTCAATATTATAGTCAGTAATTCTATTTTGCATACATTTTAAAATAAATTAATAATTTGTTCATTTGCATTATGCACTTAATTAAAATAGAGTCATACAAAAATGTAGAAGAAAACTTTTCAAAAAAAACCCCATAAAATATGGCACTGGCTTCAAAATATGAGTTGGCTAAAATCAGACATGTTGGTATGATATGTTTTCTTGTTTGATCATAATTATATGAGTGATTTTCTCCCATTTGTTCCCATTTCCAATTTGGAAAAGACCATAAAAAATATTAAAATAAACCCAACATTCTAAACACAGCTTACTGTGATGAAGAGAATAGCAATATTTTTTGCAAAACCAGGACTATATATCAAACTTTAAAATCTATATCATATTCAAACATATACATGCAAATTTATAACATATGCAAACAATTTTAATGTGCCAGTTTTTATAGTAATTATGCACAATTTACATTGATTTTTCTTATCAGTCTATACAGCAGATCTTATCATTATCCCCATTTTACATATAGGATTATGGAGGCCGATATGGTCACAGAGTGGTGGTAAGGTCTGAATTTAATCACAGATAAGTTGATTTCCATGTTGTCATATTACAAGACATGACTATATGAATTATAAAAAGCATTTATTTATAAAAAGCATTTATTTTATAAAAAGCACTAGAAGTGCTTTTTCATGGGGAGTCTGTCATTAATCATCTTTGGAGAATAATAACCAGAACATTAGACTAAGTATATTTTTTCTTTGATACAACAGCTTCTGTGATAATGCATTAGTTGTTATTGTTATTTTTTTCCATCTAAAAATAAAATTCTGGTTCCAAAGAACATGATTCCTTTTCATTCTTCAAAGAAATTGGGAAATAGTAAAAGAAAAAAAGGTTAAATAGGTGAGGTTCTGATCTCAGCTTAGTCAACTCACTTGTTTGGAATCTTGGATCAGCCATCTTATCTTTCTGACCTTGTTTTTTTATTTTTAAAATGTCTGGTTAGAATGAGTGATTGCTAAATTCTGTTCAACTAGGGTATTTTACTCTCACTAGAAGCAACACATTATTGAGTACAAATTTTGTCACATAAGTTTCAGGGACATTCAAGGGCACTTAATCTGATTGTGAAATAAATTTGCATAGAATATAAACATGAACCCGGTAAGTTTGTGCTCTTGGATACAAGTACCACTTTAAGAAATGTTTTTCATGCTAATGTTACTCGAAGTCTTAGGCAGGCAGATATTTATACTCTCTACGCTATAGATAGTAGCAATATTGCTACCTCAATGGCATTGCTCTTGGAAAAAAAAAACCCTAATTCTTTCAAAAATCATGAAAATAATTTATAAGGTGAATCATTTTAGAAAACAAGAATATCTGTGTATTATGAAAACCATCGTGCTTTATATGTGAAAAATCAATATAAGGCCAATCAACCATTGTGTCTTATAATTGCTGTGCCACACAATAAGCTTAAAATATATTTCTTTACAACTGTCATCCAACTTCATCCTCCTGAGAACTAGAACTCCCCTTGGAGAAAAGTTCATGTTTAAAACCTTCTATCTTGCTGCATTTCCCATTGTTACCACACATTTGGCTAGATATTGTATATCCAAGTGAGACACAGCATTTAGTGTGACCTTTTGCACACCATCAATCTGGAAAATTTACAGAAGTTATACAAATCCAAAAGTATCACCATCACTTACGGTTAAAACGGTGTTTTAATAATTTGTAGATGTTTTGAACACTACTTGATACTGCTTCTTCCCAGACCCCTGCTGCATTTAAATTTAATCGTTCTTCTGTATTTTCTGAAGCAGAGCTGTCACTGGCAATAACATACTTTTACATATGCATCAGTTTGGCTCTAGTGCAGATTTTTGTTCACACTGGACTCCTACTGATGTGCACAGATTTAAAGTCTAAAAATTAAATCTAATTTTATATAGCTTATAAGTAGTCCCTAGAGGGTATTGGAACCTAAAAGCTAATATTTTTCAGACATAATCAGCAGGAATAGGTAATGTATTACCATTAGCCACATTTTAACAAAAGGAAACAGTAAACATAAAAGCTCTTAGCAACTTCATTCTTTACTAACGAATATTAATATAAAATTAAACAAATTAGAATTGCAGTTTAACATTATTCAACATGTTTATTCATCATGATCGTTTCATATTTAAAGAACACCAAAATATTGTGTTTTGTCAGCCAAGGACAATAATAGTTTAATAGTAATTTATTTTAAACAGCTACTGATAATACAACCAATCAACACATTAAGTGGTGCCAACATTGGCATCTTGCTAAATAATCTCTAGACATTGCACAGAGAGTACATCTTTCAAAGATAAGTCAACAAGAGCAATCAGAGCAGAAAATTAGAATTTGGTATCTTAGAATTAAAATACAGCTAAACTAAAGTTTTAATTGGGGTGATCTAAAAGGGCACTTGATGTAATGATCTCTTTCATTTGTTACTAATTGTTTGTTCCTGATGAAGAAGAAACATATACAGGAATGTTGAATTGAGCTAAGATGGCAGTTTCCTTAGCAGCTATGTTTTATTGTTAAACAACAAAAGAGTGGGGAGGGGTAAACTGCCACATAGAAATCCTTCTCCAGTTTCTTACATATCAAACAAGAATTATTCTGGGAAATTCAGGGTCAGGTATAACAAACATGAAATAATTTATATGTGTTTGAAAAGAGAATAAAAATGGCTTATGACATTGTGAAAATCTGCATTGGTGGGCTGAATTAAGGTTACATCTTTAGTGGGCTTACAAATCAAGCTGGAGTTGAAATTCCTGATTCAAACTGCTCATGTTGGGTCTTACAAGGGGGTCACATCTTCAAGTACATCTACAGATGGCCTCAACTTCCGTCTTATTCATAATTTCAAATGAAAAATTTAATCTGTGATAGTCACAGACCAACACAAAATAGTTCAAACTTCAAACCAGCATTTGTTATTGCTGAATTGATGAAGATAGAAATTTTAGTTCCATTTTTTATATTTTCAAGAAAAATATAGCACTATTATAATAATTTCTATTCATGAAATTTCTGCACTCTAATATGTGGTAGGCACTCTCTGGGCACTAGGGACATAATGCAAAGCAAGAGAAAATAATCCTACCTCAAAGAGTATACATTTTACTGGAAAAACACAATATAGCACAGTAAACAAATAAATACCTTACAATATTACCTAATATTAAGTACTATGAAGAATTTTAAGGACGGAGGAACAAGCTATATTTGGAATGCTAGTCCAAATTTGGTGATAAATGAAGGCCTCTCTTTGTGCAAAATGACTTTGTGTAAAGAAGAAATAACATCAGGATGCAAGCCATGTAAAGATTTGGAGGACAAACATTCAGGAGGAGAAGAGAAAGAGCAAAGTCCCTGAAGCAGAAACAAATTGTTGAATTGAGGAAAACAAAGAACATAATATGATCATGGTAGAAAGTGGGAGAATGAGCTCCAGGAGAGTAAGGAGACTGCCAGCATCACGTGTTAGGGAACTACTTGCATCAGACTTTCACCTGTATTTTCAGATATTATTTTATTGGTGCATTATAACTTTACATAGTAGTATTATGCCACATCATGCCATATTCATATATGCACACAATATAATTTGATCAACTTCATTCCCCAGTACCTTCCTTTTCCCTCCCTGCCTCTCTCTGCCTAATTTGCTTACTCTACTGATCTCCCTTTGGTTATTATTACCATTATTTTAATTAATGCATCATTCTTTTAGACATGCTTATGTGCTACCCTCATTTAGTTTTGGGTTGAGATATTGTAATTAGAAACAATGGAATTTGCATGGTGTAAATATTTATCCTCCTAAGTAATTTAATTAAATTTAGAAGTGTTGTGCTTTATAGTATTTGTCCTAGTGAATACCAGGACAATGCAAAAGAATGTAAGAATTTGGTAAGTGAGTTCTACTCTTTTAAAATGGTTTAAAGTAATGAATGAAATGTACTTTGCACCAAAATATTACCATTCTGAAAACCTTCTTTGTACAGGGGCTCTTGAAAGTTGCTATAGATAATGCCAGAGCTCAAGAAAAACAGGTCCAACTGGAAAAAACAGAGCTGAAGATGGATTTTTTAAGAGAAAGAGAACTAAGGGAAACACTTGAGAAGCAGCTGGCCATGGAACAAAAGAATAGAGGTATTGCAGAATTTCCAACTAAGTTTAATATTTTAAGCAAAACATTCAACACAAAAATGTAATAGTATGTTTGGTAATTTACTTTAAGAATGGGTGTACATATTTTGTTGATTGACCTTCAATTAAAGTTTAGAGCAGGATTTGAATTGTGGGCTCATTGCATTTCTTAATCTCCAAAGTGTATGTTTTCTCTTCTGTTCCTATCTCAAGGATTAAAATATATCCATTATATCATTGTTCATATTTTTTGTTGCTCATAGAGTTTAATGAATTCATACTTTTTTTTCCTTAGGCAGAACTAGGGAATGTACCACTGAGCAACATCCTCAGACCCCCCCCCCTTTTTTTTTTGAGATGGGGGTCTCACTGAGGTGCTGAGGGTCTTGCTTTACCAAGGCTATTCTTGAACTTTTGATCCCCTGTCCTCAGTCTCCTGAGCCTCTGTGATTACAGATAATGCATTACTATTCCCAACATGAATTAATATTCTTAAAATAAGAAATAAGGTGATAGCCATGAAGAAAAGTTTTTGTGTTCTTTCACAGCTGCCCTTTGAAAACTTAAGAGTTAAAGTCATAACACTAAAATAGAAAATACTGATTATTCAAGCAAAGCAGGTTTAGTAAGATATTTATCAACTGAAATTGAAGACTGATGAATATCTGAACAAATGAGTAAAGTTGAATGTTTGTATAATTTTCTCTCTGAATACCTCATTTTCATTCTACAAGGTCAAGTACACAGAATAGAAACCAAAATGAATTCTTATTGGGTAAAAATGATATTATTGATCTGTGAATTGTTTCTTTTAACACATTGTACAGTGCTTGTATAGATAATTTTGAAGGTCATTCACATTTGTATGTTTATGTATGAATTTGAAGAGTGTTCACAACTCTCTCTTTGTTTCAATTATTTGATTCTCCTAAGTATTCTAGGAAGGGGGAGAATTCTTTTTCTCCCACTTAATAAGTGTTTCATGTAAACACTCCCCATATTCTCCTTTTATATATTTGATATGGTCATTTTAAGACTATTGTTTCAGTTCTCTTTTTAAAACTAGAAGGACTTGCAAGGCTGTTTCACTAGTTATTAAGCCTCATCTAGTGGGTTCCTGGGATAAGGTTCATTTTAAAAGCTTTCAGCTAGGTGTATTGTACCATTCTAAATAATCTGGCTTCACAGATTAAAGAGCTAAAATAATCAAAGTAAGATAAACACTGATAATGGTTGTGATCTAAGTAAATAAGGAAGTCCAGGCAAGGATTCCTCAATCTGTGAGGCCATCTTCCATGATATCACCATGTCTTGATTTTGTCACACCCAGAGAAATCTTTTGTACAATACAAAAAGCAGACTCTTGGATTCCTGCAATAACCCTTTGAGTATTTGAGAGACCTTCATAATTTTATTGGTTCCAACTGGTTAGGAAGTTTTACATTTTGTTTTATTTCTTTAACCACTAGAGGGCAAAATGTTCACAGATCATACTATGAACATCCCATTTAATTAATTATGAACAATAAATTAAAGGTAATAACTTATCTATCAATACTTATCTATTATAAATGTGTCTATTGAAGCAGTATATTACTCTAAAGACAAAACATAGCATCCTATTTGGTTCAATCCAACAGAAGGAATCAATGAATGGTCAATGGCAACATGTTGGGTATAGAGCTTTCAGTATCATGGGGATGTATAATTTAAAAAAGTATTTCAAAAATTAGTGTTTCCCTTCAAAGAGATTTATAAATAATCATCTTTGAAAGGAAAATAATAGGCAAGTAATTTTGTTAAAGTAAGCATATGGTTTTCACACTATTAAATAAAGGAAATCAGTACTTTTAGTCAGTGTACATTTTGATTAAAAGTTTTTTAAAATTATGATATAGCAATGAAAACTCAACATTCTAATGGCTATCATATTAGCAACACTATTAATGATAAAACAGGAAATGCAAAAGTTAGAACTGAAACTAAAATATTTACTTGAACCATTGTTACCTCATATTATATTTTGACCAAATATTATACTAAATAAATATAGTGGCGTTTTCTAATTAGTAGTAAGAAATCAAGTAGTAAACTTCATGAAAAACAAAAGAATTTTCTCATAGTGCAACACTGATATCCACATTGTTTATCAAGTATCAAAAAAAGATGATGTCAAAGAACACATGCTGATTAGTTACCATATTTATATATGTAAAGAAAAGGTTAAAATAATTACTATACCGAAAGCACAGCTAATATACATTCTGTGAAGTACATTTGTTATTATTGATTAATATATGAATATTTAAATTGTCCAGTAGGAGAAAAATGTGTCATAATCAATTTTTAAAATCATGATCTAATTATATATAAAAGAACATTATTGTCATCAGTGGTACATTATCATTAGCAGTAAGGTTTTATACTTCACTAATTCCTGCAGAATGGATTTTTTGAGATATTTTGTAGTGCTATAAATCTGCTATGCAGAAATAATTCTCTGAGCAAATAGCTTTGCTAAAAAGATACTGTTCATATATGTTAACAATTAAGAATATTTTGCTCCTCATATACAAAAAGTGTTGATTGTGTTTTCTAAAATTTCAAGAAAGAATTATTAAAAACCTAGATGCTGTGATATTATTTTGCAAAGTGTTTATAAAGGAAATGCTTTATTTGTTTCTCAAAATTGATGCATCATAAGGAGATAGAAGACCTGTTAATGATGGTTTACACCACTTAAACTACTCTTTACTGTTCTGATACAAGGGCAAAGAACAAATCACAAAATTCATTTAATCAAGCTTCTTTTGTCAGTAAGTACAAATATTTCCTAAAATTAGTTTCCTATTACATTTATCTCATATATTACAATTAAAAGCATTTCTGTAATGCAGTAGTTGAAAGCTAAAATAAAAATTGGCTTTCTTGGACATCTTATTTGGAATCA
>PVHX01011846.1:0-62246 GCA_004024805.1 Geosciurus inauris
GCCTGGCTACATTCCCCTTTTTGATTCTGTTTTTAGGACATGGACCACCATCTAACATGCTTCAGCTTATTTATGTGTGTGTGTGTGTTTGCTGGCACCTCTCTCCACTGAAAAGGGACTTGGGTCCATCACATAGAAGGAGCCCAATCAATATGCGTTTGGTGAGCAAAACATGTGCATCCAAGTCTCTGTCTTTCCTTCTTCTCTGTCGTTTGCCTGTAAATGCCAAACAGCTGCTGAAAAAATTGGCCAAGGAGCTCAAGGACATTCACACAATCTTTGAAAAAGTAAAGGGTTTTTAATTCCTGTTTTTGCCATCACAATACAACTGAGCTTTTTGCTTGGAGCTTTTTAGGGGAGGTGTGCACCACCTGGCTGTGACTAGCATGTCGGGGTCCTCATCAGCTAATGAAAAGTTCCAGTGTCTGCAAGGCTGAGGACAGAGAGGTGTGATCAGGATTCGTGCTGCGCTCTTGTTAAACTCTGCAGCGGAGCCTCCCATGGGGACAGCAATTCAGCATCACAGAGGTCTTAGAAATGTTGGTGGCTTGGTTCTCCAGGCTGTTTCCTACCTCCTGCCAGGATGCCCAGCAGGGGTAGTGGGGTTGCGGCTTTCTTACTGGACACTCAGTGTCCCTGTGCTGTGGCTCTCAAGAAGCCACAGAGATCTCCTTCCTCTGGGCCTTTGAGAGTTCCGTCTTCCTGCTGAGACACTTGGCTGGGCCTGGAGGTGCTCGTGACAGGGATGACCCTGCACATTCACCATCTCCCTTGCTGTAAAACTTGCCTGGGCTGCGCTGGCTATGGTTGCCAATCAATTTTTCCAGCCCAAATCGATTGTGTGTGCTGTGTGCCAGGACAGTGCTTTGTTACCTGACAGTTTTATCCTTGCAAACCACATTCCACACCTCCCTCTGCCCCCGTGGATCAGATATTTGAAAGAACGTATTTTGAATGAGGGATCTGAATGCAGCTCAGAGATGTTAAGTGGCTCACATTTCCTAAAAGGCAGTCTGGGAATTGACAGAACTAAAAGTCCATATTCTCATAGTCCCAAGACCTGGACCCTACCCTTAGTGACCAACTGTCCCAGATAGTCCAGGACCAAGGGTTTTCCCAGGGCATGGGATTTCCAAATGCTAAAACCAGGAGAGTGCCAGACAACCTGGGATGATTGGTCATGTTACCTACAGATGCAGGGAGGTTGCCATAACCAGGCCATTTGGGTTCAGACCTGGTGTAGGTTTCTGATTAAAAGCAAAATGTGGGCTGGGATTGTAGCTCAGCGGTAGAGCGCTTGCCTTGCATGCGTGAGGCCCTGGGTTCGATCCTCAGCACCACATATAAAGCAATAAAATAAAGACATTGTGTTCATCAACAACTAAAAAAAAAAAAAAAAAAAAAGCAAAATGTATCCCCTTTGGGGAATGGAGCTGGCTCTCAACTCCAAGCTCGTTTGGGCTGATTATTGTTTTTGGATGACAGGTAGGATTTTCAGGTGCACTGTGTATTTGTTTTCTTTGGCTCTCCAGTCATGTCTTTGATGTCCTTTGGGGAGTAATTTAGCAAGTCCTGGTCACCTCTGAAATGATTCTTCAGGTCATGCAGGTCCTGGGTTAAAGGTTGCCGTAGGACAGCCTGGGAAAGGGGTACCTGTGTCACATGAAGCCTTCCCTTGATGAAACTGATGGGAGGCCTGAGCTGCTGGATCCTCCCCCATTCCCTACCCCAGGAGGAAAAAGAGAATCTAGGACTCCCAGATGTCCAGTCCTTACATTTTCTATTAACCATCCAAGACCTCTAAGCAATTTTGCCAGCATTGCTGAGACTAGCCATTCTTTTTTTTTTTTTTTGGTACTGGAGACTGAACTCATGGGAACTCGATCCCTGAGCCACATCCCCAGCTCTATTTTGTGTTTTATGTAGAGACAGGGTCTCACTGAGTTGCTTAGCACCTGGATGTTACTGAGGCTGGCTTCGAACTAGCGATTCTCCTGTCTCAGCCTCCCTAAGTGCTGGGATTACAGGCATGTGCCACCATGCCTGGCTAAGACCAGCCATTCCTGTTAGCCCTTCCCTTCAATCTTCCCTGTGTCTGTTTGTCCCTCTACTTTTGCCTCCCACCAGGTAGTTTTTGCATTTTCGTTTCTCCTAAGGCCAATTTTGCAGAACTTTCTGCTGGTGAGTGGGACTTCACTTCAGTTAATCAGTTAAAGAGATTATTTAGCTAAAAAGTAAATAGGTGAAGATATTTCTAGTTAATTAATGAGAAAGAAGTTAAAAGTTTAAAGGAATCTCTTTGACTTTTAATTTCTGTCACTGGGTAACTGGAATTGGTAGTTGCTTCTGGAGGCTCCATACCAACTACCCTGGGAGTGAGGCCCAGGGCCCTGCGTTGTCAATTGCCCTAGGGGAACGTGATAAACCTGAGGTCTGAGAACTGACAGAATTATTGCCATAGAACAAGGCTGGGGCTCTTAATATAGTTCTGCAATTTGCTATTAATATCTTTGCCTTTTAGCTTTAAAAGTAGTTGCTTGGAGCTAGGTGTAGTCCCAGCACTTAGGGAGGCTGAGACAGGAGAATCGCAAGTTCAAAGCCAGCCTCAGCAATGGCGAGGTACTAAGCAACTCAGTGAGACCCTGTCTCTACATAAAACACAAAATAGGGCTGGGGATGTGGCTCAGTGATCGAGTGCCCCTGGGTTCAATCTCCAGTACCAAAAAAAAGGTAGTTAATTGGTTAGTTGATCACTAGGCCTTTCTATACAACTGAGTTAGCAGCTCAAACTTGGCTTTTCTGTACCTGAATTCAACAATGTCCTTCCAAACCTGCTGTCTCACCTCTGTTGACTATTTCAGGTACATGGCTCACAGTCCATTCCCACCCTATCCAGTCTGGAAACCTGAGTCACCTTCTCCCTGTCTGTGTCCCCACTGGCTTGGCCATCAAGGTTCAGCATCTTCTCCGGGACATTCAATAGATGATCCCAATAGTCTGGCCTCCCAGTATCATCCAACTCATCCTAAGGTACAGATGGAATTCAAAACCCTCCTTCCATCTGCTCAGCAGATTGGACTCCTGGCCATCTTGCCTTCTTTAAGGCCTTCAGGATTGGCCCAGCCTTCTCTCCTGGCCTCCTTATCCTACTCTGATCTGGCTGCAGCTCAGGTTCTCCAGGCTCCATAGTTTGGCTTCTGCTTTCTCCTTCACCTGGCTTCTCTAGTCATGGAAACCCTACCCCTCTTTTAAAAACAAAGTCATCTCTTCTGCAAAGCCCTCTGGGGTTCTCATAAAAGGAATCAGTTGCTGAGTCCTCTGTGCCTGTCAGCACTTTCTCAGCACCTCTGGACTCAATCTGCCTGCTGGATTGTGAGCTTCTGGAGGGCAAGGCCTGGCTCCCTCCCTGCGCTCTGTGTGTTGACTGCTGATGGGCACCTAGACCTGAGCTGACGGCTGTGGCCTGATGGGTGAATGGCTTCAGTAACTTCACTGCAAAACTCTGGAGTCCTTGATCTCCTGCTTAAAGGGTATTGAGGGTTTCCCTAGAAACTGCCACTTCAAAGCCACACAGAAAAAAAAAATAGAGCTAAATTAGGTAACATTGTTTACTTCTTACTAAGATGCTTTGGTGTTCCTTCCTGCACCTGTGCGAAGCCTCCACAGCCCGACCTTGACAGTTCCCTGTCAAGTGACTGCACAGTTACAGGCAGAGCCCTGAAGGTGTGTCCCAGAAAGTGATGGGGAATGGAGGTGACTTTCAGACTACTTCCCCAGCCTTGCAAAGCAGGGCACCCATCCTGTTTGTATTGCCCAGGCACCCTTTTCCTAACTTGTCTGCACAGAGGGGTGCTGTGCTTCCTTTACTTGGAGGGTATGCCTTTTTTCTAACTTGCAAAGGGACTTTGGTTTGTCACTTTGCCTTCCAGAAAGTGACTTTTTTTTTTTTTGCAGTGCTGGGGCTTGAACCCAGGGCTAGGCAAGTGCCCTAGCCACACTCCCAGCAACAGGCCTCTATTTGCTCCTAAAATTTCAGCAAGGAGGTTCCCTGGGCTGCTTTCTGGAGTGGAAGTCCAGCCTTAATCCTGGATGTTTGCATTTTCACAAAGACCCTTTGTGGCAGGTAGGTCCTTGCCTCCTTCAAATGACCTTGAATAACACTGTCCTCTGCGCTCTTTCTGGCCACCACCGGAAGAGGCAGCCCTGCTGTGAGTCTGGGGCCTTGGAGCCATTTTAGACCAAGGCAGGAAAAATAAATAAATGGGCGAGGTGGCTGCCCTTGAATTCTGGCTCTGCTGTTCACCCATTGCTGGTGGTCAGTAGATTAAGCACTTTAGGGCTTGGATTTGTAATTTGCCCACTAATTAAACAATAAGACTTTGCTGAGTGACCCGCTTGTGTCTCCCAGGCCTATTTTACAGAGGAGGAAATGGATTGAACAACAAAGAAATCAATGTGCTCAACCTACAACCAAACTCCGGGGCTGCCCAGCGGGCGCTTATTTGTGCTGAATCATGGGCCTGACAGCTGCCCAGAGCAAAGGAGAAAAGTCTCCTGTGGTCCGTGGATTTTCACTGCTGCCTTTCCATACTCCTTTACCTCTGGTCTCAGTTCTCACCTGAGATGTCTCACAGACACTGAAAACCCACGGTCCTTTTCACAGCCATTGCTTAGCAGTGGGGGGCGTGTGTCCTGATGTCTGGGCTGCACTCAGAGAGGGAGCCTGACAGACAGTCTTCATTCACCAGGCCATGGCCCGCCAGCTCCCTCACAGGCATCATGGGGCCTGATGAAAAGAGCAGGCCTCCTGGCTGGGGAGGCCTGTCGGGGGCTGCTTCCCCACAGCGCTCCTCCCTGAGTCAGCAAACTGGAGAAGCCGATTTTCAAAGCGAGGCCTTCGCCCTCCTTGGCCAGCTCCTCAAAGCCTGCCTCGCTCTGGCTGTGCCCGGACGAGTCTGTAAAAGGCTTTTTGTTCACGCTGCTCAATGGGGACATCCCTAGGAGCCGCTCAGTGAGGCACAGTGGGAGCTGGAGGACACTTGAGGCAGGGCCACTTGGGTGGGCAACAGGAGGGAGCAGGGCCAGGTGGCCAGGGAGGAGCAGAACTCAAATAGGGACAGGCATGGAAGGTGCTAGCAAACATGGAAACCGATCATGGGAATAGTGTTTAAGAATTGAGAAACACTACCCAGTAGTTATTTTAGAAATTGGAGGCTGAGTGCTTAATCTTTTTTTTTATTATTCATTTTTATTTTTTTAGTTACATTACTGTGTTTGGTATACAAATAACACCTTAGGTCTGTGGTGATGGGCCCTTAGGAACAGACAGAAAGAGAAATGGCCTTGGAATTTAGTGACCTCAAGACATAGTTTTCTGTAAAAATTCATTTGCAGACCTTAACTGACAGCCTTTCACAGAAAGCTGGGTTTGTCATGAGCTTTGAAATAAAGGCCACTGAGGCTCGTGAGTGCTTGAGTAGTGCCAGAGCCCAGCTCAGAAATCACAGAGATGTGTCAAAAATTGCTGTCAACCCCAAATGCCATCTCCGCTTTAGAACACAGGACACTGGCCTGACAAGACAGTGCCAGAGGCCCAGCCCACCCCTCATCTCTGGCAAGCATTCTTTAATTGAGATACTTAAAAAAAAAAATACTTTGTAGTTGTAGATGGACAGAATGCCTTTATTTTATTTGTTTATTTTTATGTGGTGCTAAGGATTGATTGAACCCAGTGCCTCACACACGCTAGGCAAGCGCTCTGCCACTGAGCTACAGCCCCAGTCCTAATTGAAATATTTTAAAGCATGAGAACACTCTAATTTGATTACATTCAATTCTAAAGATGTCATGACTTAGCCTACTTATTTATAAAATTGAATCATAAAATATAACTGAACTAACTGAAGGTTTGGACGCTTCCTATACAGAATGAATTTCATTTTAACCTCCTAAAAGGTGAATTTACAAAGTTATTCTGCAGGTACAAGAATATTGAAGGAAAAAAATAATGAATGATTTCTGTCTTGAACAATGCCCCTCCCCCCCATCAACAAACCAAACCAAACAAAACAATGACAAAACACCCCTCTGGCACTGTGTTTAGACTCATTTGTACATTTGTACTGTTTTATGACCTTTTCCCCCTGCTGTTTATATGGATCTGGACATTATCTTTCAAACATGCCATTTGCAAGGAAGAACTGAATTGGTTTGCTTTTGCCGGTGCATTTACAAAGCAAGCTATGGAATTGGTTCACAAGCAAGGGGCCCTGGAAAGACAATATCCCTTCCTTCCTGAGGCAGATATTTCAGGATTGGGGAAGCAGAATTTCCTGTGTTCTCACAAGGGGCTGAGAAAAAGAAACCCAGGGCAGTTTCGGAAAGAATTCAGCCTGGCCCTGGCAAGCAGGAGGGAGTTGTTTTTGTGTGCAGGCCCCATCCTACCATTTGAGGCCTGCGAGGCTGGCCTCAGACTGGGTGCACAGGAGGTGACGTGGCTCCATGTGTAGCTGGAAGAGGTCTGTCAAGTCTGGTGTCCAGGAGCAGGTTTGCAGAAGGACTCCCTGGAAAGCTCAGTGCTTCCCTTCCTCTGCCCACCTTGCTGGCTGTCACCCCGCTGGGCCAACCTTTGATCACAGGCAACATGGTGTCTTTCTTCTGTCCTCTTCTACACCAAAGGAGCATCAGAAATCTCTTGCCCTCTGGGAATGTTTCTTCAATTTACATGATGTTTCCCACTTTGTTTCTATGTTCAACAAAAGGCAAAACAGAGAAGTCCCTTCCGTGTTTTCTCTGCCTCCTTCCTCTTCACCGCCTTCTTCCTAGGGGCCCTACTGCAATGCATAACAGTGATTTGAATATTTAATTCATTCTGAGATGCTGATGTCTGACACCTGTGGCCTCTTCCAGATTTTTTTTTTTTACTTAAGAGAAATTCTTGAAAAAAGAGGGGGACCCACCTTGCCATAAAGAAAGAAAAATTCAGTAATAATAAAAAAGTATGTTGATAGGGGAGGAATTGATGGAAAGGAAATGGGAGGAATTATAAGATGATTAATTTTTTAAAATATTTCTTAGCTTGGAAATGATAGATACTATTTGATTTCTGAAGTTAATCAAGAAATAGAAAATTAAGCATCTCATATGAAATTGAAAAGGTAATGACTATTAGATCTAAATGTCAGATTATACAGTGAAGGAAAACAAAGGGAACATAAAGCTTTAAAAATAAAAAAAAAATCTAGGAGGTTAGAATTGTGACAAGTGCATTATAAAATAAACATAAAGGAGATCAACTCACTTATTAAAAGAAATAAACTCAGAATCAGTTTAAAGAAAACAACTAAATACAACCATGTACTGTCTTAAGAAATATACCTAAAATGAAGTGACTCAGAATCAGAGATAGCGCTTAAAATCCCAGAAATCTCTCTCTAATGGTGGAATTCCAGGCATTCCTGGATATTCCTGGGGCATTTGGGAGGGGTAGATAGTTTTGGACTAAGCTTTCCCAGTCTCTAAAATCAGACCATGTGGTTGCCAGCTCATAAGACCAGCCCTGTGTGCCTCAGTGTTTGTTCTAGATTGCTGAGCTTCCAAAGGGCAGGGGCTGTGCATGCTTTGTTTAATTCCAGGCATTGCAGAGAAGTACTATGCAAGGACATACTTTCTGGTGTTGAAGGGACAGAGAAGGGGGTGGTTAGGAGCACTTATTTTCCAGTCCAGAAGGTAGAGTCTCTCTGGTGGTAAGTCTCTTAGGAAGTTATGGTAACTATTTTGGGGCTTGAGTGTGCTATTTGATATCTCCAAGCATTTGTATTTTACACGTCAGGGCTTGATTTATCGGGATTTCCCTGTGTGTCATGACTTCTGAGAGGTGGAGTCAGATAGCCCTGGGTTAGCTCTTCCGCTTACTGGCTGCGCAGCCTTGGGAAAGTCACTTTAACTCTCTGACCCTCAGTTACCTTATCTGTACAGCATTCACTCATTCATTGGTGAGGTCAGTTATCTGTTGTTGCAAGCTTACTACCTGGCCGTCTCTCTTCCTGGATGCTGGGGATACACAGTCTCTGCTTTGTGTTTAGCTGGATGCAGTTACTCTGGAGGCTGAAACAGGAGGATTGTGATTTGAGGCCAAGTGTCAGCAATTTAACAAGACCAAACAAAAAAAGAAGAAGAAGAAGAAGAGGTTTGCACTGGGGCTATAGATCAGTGGGGTGGAGCACTTGACTGGGATGCCAAAGCCCTGGGTCCAATCCCTAGCACACACAGACACACGCACACAGTTTATTTTCTAATGGACTAGGACAGAAAATACATAATAACAATCAACAAATAAATTTATAATATATCAGGTGGGGTAAATGATGAAAAAGTGGCCAATACAATGCAGAACAGATAATGATGGCAGAGAGAGAGAGAGATCTTATATGCACATGTGTGACTGTCTGGTTGCTTTTCTGACCAAATGGTCAGGAAAGTCTCCCTGCATAAACTACATGAGCTATGTGGAGGCCCAGAAAAAGACTTCCCTGCACAGGGCATTCTAAGGGCAAAGACTCTGAAGTAGCAGAGAGGAGGCTGGTGTGTGAGGGACAAGAACAGTAGGATCTGAGGGCCAAGAGCTATCTGCAAGCCACCTAGAATATTCTAGGCCATGCTTAGAAACCACTGGAGGGTTTTGAACAGAACAGCAATACTTTTGTGCCTTGTATTTAAAAAGGATGACTCTGTCTTCTGAGTGGAGAATAGATTGAATCTGCAGAGGAGCTGCAGGAAGACGGGTCAGCAGAGATGACAGAATGTTGGAGGGACTCTGGATCAGTTTTAAAGAAAGGAATGATGGGTTGGGTGTAGGGTGAGAAAACAAAAGAGGAAAAAGAAAAAAGAAGAGTCAAGGAAGAGAACACATTTCTTTTTTTTGGTCTGAGCAACTTCAAGAATGGAGCAGCTGTGTACTGAGAAGAGATGAAGCAGATGGAGAGGCAGCAAGTTCTGTTGTAGCCATATTCGATGCACGAGTAGAGATGTTAAGTTGGAAATTGGAAGTAAATGACTGGGATTCAGAGAGCAAAGTCAGGGAAAAGATATGAATTTGGACATAGCATTTCCAACTTGGGGCCGGATGACATCATACATGGAGTGACGATAGACAGAGCAGGCAGAGACCTGAAGCCCGGTCTCTGTAACATTTGATGGACAGGGAGAGGAGAGGGACGTAGGAAAAGTGAAGCCAGTTGGGTGGGAGGAGAAAGATGAGGTGGTATCAGGTGAGTAAGCGAAGAAAGAGCTTAAGGAGCGAAGGTGCCGAGGATGGCACTTATTTTATTTTATTATTCTTTTATGTAGTGCTGAGGATCGAACCCAGTGCCTCACATGTGCTAGGCAAGCGCTCTACCACTGAGCTACAGCCCCAGTCCAAAACAACATTTTAAAGCACGTAACAGAGCCAGTGTCCAACTGGTAGCTCTAACCAAGGCTGATCATGCTGGAGGTTTCCCAACTGGAAAAGTTTCCCTTGGGTGAAGATGCCTGGGAGAGGCGGTTCTCCCTGATGAAGCAGGGGTGGGGTGGGGGAAGTGAGAGGGTGAATATGCTGCATGGGGGTGGTGACCAAGGTCCTTTCCTTGACCAAACTTTATTCAGGCTGATGAAATTTCTCTGAGGCCCGTCTATTAACTTCCTTGTACAATCCAGTGTTAGCAAAGAGCCTTGTTAAATTAGTTTAACAGAACCCCAGCCCCTTGATGTCTTACCTTCTTTTACATAAATATGTATGTATGTATGAATGTACATACCAGGGATTAAGCCCAGGGATGCTTAACCACCGAGCCACATCCCCAGTCATATATATGTGTGTGTGTGTGTGTGTGTGTGTATATATATATATATATTTTTTTTTTTTTTTAATTTAACCTTTATTTTAGCCGGGCATGATGGTGCATGCCTGTAATCCCAGCACTTTGGGAGGCTGAGACAGGAGGATCATGAGTTCAAAACCAGCCTCAGCAAAACGAGGTGCTAAGCAACTCAGTGAGACCCTGTCTCTACATAAAACATAGAATAGGGCTGAGGATGTGGCTCAGTGGTCAAGTACCCCTGAATTCAATCCCCGGTACCAAAAAGAAAAAAAAATTAACCTTTATTTTATTGTTTTTATGTGGTGCTGAGAATCAAACTCAGTGCCTCACATGTGCTAGGCAAGTGCTCTACTACTGAGTTACAACCCCAGTCCCCTATATTTTATTTGAGTCAGAGTCTGAGTTGCTTAGAGCCTCGCTAAATTGCTGAGACTGGCTTTGAACTTGCCTCCTGCCTCAGCCTCCGGAGCCGCTGGGATTACAAACATGCGCCACTACCATCTTCAATTTCTGATCATCCTTGGTATCATCTTGGTTTCTTCACCCCCTGCCATTCCCAGACAAGATCTGATCACTCTGGTCTATTTTCAGCAAGAATCCTGCTGGGTTAGTTTAGCCAGAATTTCCTTTACCCCTGATATCTCCTCATAGTAATTTTCCACCCACTGTCCCCTGTCCTGCTCCACAGCTCTGGGGTCCCACTGGCCAATGCTGTATTCCTAGCTGAGCTCTCTTGTTAGACCCTGGCTCTCTGCTCTGTTAGCTTGGTTCTGGTTTTAGTCGGCTGCCTTTCTTGGGCTTTAGGCAGGTAGCAGTTTCACCTGCTGTTAGAGCTGAGCTGTCTGCAAGGAACAGGACCCCACTGACCTCTGTGGAGACTTGGGCCCCCAAGTAGGGCAGCTGGAAGCACCACCTGGGGTGAAAGGAGGAAAGGGGAGGAGGAAGGACCAGAGCCTGGAGGATTAGAAGAAGGAAAAGGACCAGAGCAGGGAGAGGGGGAGGGATGCTGGCAGTGGAGGCATGTGGAAGGGGGGTGGAGGTGAGGAAGACAGTGGTCCCGGGGAGTGGTGGGAGAGAAACTGTGGAATGTAGATTGAGAATCCACAGGGACAACTTGCCTTTGAAAGGCAAACATTCTGCCAGGAGGCTGGCAGCTGAAGATGCAAGATAGAAACTGATGCCTCTTAGCATTTTAGACTAACTTCCTCCACTCTCTTATCTTCTTAATTTCACAGCAAACAATGAGCTATTGACTAAGCTTTCAGAGCTGTGGGTGTGCTCAGAGAGAGGCTGGCCAGAACACCAGCATCTCTGGCTTTTGCTCCAGCTCCTGAGTTGCACCCCATCTACCAGCAGTATGCAACCCTGAAGCCTTGCGTACTTCTGTGTCTTAAGGTGCAGGAAACCTAGGAAGAACATCCTGGGCCCAGGAAGTGTGTATGTGCACACATGTGCATGTATCCGTGGGTGTGTTCATGTACACTTATACATGAGTGTGTGGGCATGAAAGCATACATGATCATATGTCTGAGTGTGCGCATGAGCCAGTGTCTGCACATGGGAAGTATGTGCATGCATGTGTATTTGTGCATGTGTGAGCGAGTGTATGCATGTGAGTGTGTAGTGGGGCTGTGGTAGAGAAGGACAAGGGGCACATATCTCTGGCCAGTGACATCAGCTCTTCCAGCCTTTCCTTGGGAAAGGTTGCTCTCAGATGATGCAGAACCTGGAAGTGAGACCCCCTTATCATTAATTTTTTCCATGAGGGCAAGATAAAGTCAAGGGTCCTTTTCTTTCCATGTGGCTAAGTGAACCAAAAAACTTGGTCCCCAAAGCTCCATGCCTGGTGCACACATACTTGGTAAAGATACTGACCTCACCATTCTGGGGTGATTCACCTCAAAATCTGTACAGAAACTACATGATGGTAATAAAAACCAGCCAGCACTTGGATAGGAACCTACTTAGAGATGGTGTCTGGGACCACTTCAGAGAGGGACTTTGATTTTTGCTGAACTACCCAGTCTTTCGCTATACATGCAGGGAATTTCAACATGTTTTAAAATGTCTTGGGAGACCACTGTAGAAAGGACAAATCAAATGGAGAACTCCAGGGAGGTTCCCTTGAGTCTGGCACAGTGCCTGCCATGTGTGTCATGCTGACACCTTCCTCTCATCACTTCCTATGGTACCTCTCTGTCCCCTGAGATGCTACAGAGTAGAAGTCACCAGTGTGACATGCAGGTGATCTAGGGGAGGTGTGGGGAGAAACTATTTCACCTTCTGTTTATTTTTATCTCCAGTTTTCCATGTGTAGTATATGCATTATGGTGTTCATAATGTTAGCACATGCATATATTATCCATAAGTAATCATGAATCTTATATAACATGTATCTATACAATACACATCTCTAAATATTTTACAAAAAAAGAAAATCAAGGGTGAGGACATACACATTTTAAAACTGCTATAGAGTGAAAAGCTGAGGAAAGATGCTCCATAACTATCTGCTGAGGAAAGGAATGATGCAGAAAAGGCATTTCCTGCTCCACATTGAGGAATGTACTGGAGAAATGACCCTCTTGGTGGACTTTGCCTCTGTTGGATGGCAGACACAGCCAGGCACCCCGACGTACATAAGCCCTCGGGCTCATCTTCCCTGCCAATCTCTGACCAGTGACCTGAGCATTATGTTGAGGTGGTTACTTGGTCCATGAGAGAATTTCTGTGTTCTCACAAAGATGTCTCTGAAGAACTATTGGTTTCTTGGTATGTTTTCAGTCCTTCATGAAACTTTAGGGATAAAGGTGACATCCTTTTCTCCCTTTTGAAGGTTTTAGTCATAAAATCTGCTAAAATAAACTGTTGATGGACAGATGAACAGGCAGATTTGCTTTCTGTGCATATGTGCATGGACACCATACAAAACATAAAACTCAAAGAGGGGCCAGATGATTGAAGCTCAAATACCCTCTTTATAAGGGGGAAGAAAGGGGGATGCAGGCATTTTGGGGGGGGGGTTGTAAATGATTTTTAGGAGAAATAAACAGGCCCAAAGTGCGGACAATAGTTTGTAAATAATTCTCTTTGGAAGCCAAATGGGACCTAGAACAGACAATGGCTTGTGACAAACTCTGTCTTGGTATGATGACATTGCTCAGTCTTCTTGTGATGAGTATAATCTTCCTTGGTTGATGAAATTTCAGGGAGGGGACTGAAGGAATTGTGTTCCTTCTGGGGATAAGAGAACTTTAAAGAGAACCGCCCTGTACTTTCGGGGGAGAAAAAGAAGGTCAAAGAGTTCTTGGTTCCAAGGCCTTTTCAATTACTTTTAGTTCAAATAGATCAGCATGCAAAACACCATATTTGGGGTGTTGTTTTCTAAGTCCCAACAAAAGTGTGGGGCATCCCCAGCAAAACACTCTATGGTGAAGAAGGCCGCTCTGGGCCCCGAGTTCACCTTGATTCCTCAGATCCTTCCCTTTCTGACTGAGCCCCTCTCCAGGGAGGCCAAGTTGGCAAAGTCATCTCAAATTGCAATGGAAATGTGAGGTGCAGCTTCTGAAGATCAAACAGTTTAATGATCTGAGCCTTCTCATCTCTGTTCCCCGGACATTTGCTATTCTGAGGGGAAATATCTTAAGAATCCACTGATGGCAGTTACTTCTGCATGTTCTGGGATTACAGAAGTGTTACTGATGGGTTTTCAATTCAATGAGAAAAAGGCAAAGGAGATCCCTGTGTTGTGCACACCTAGACACCAGGGATAGGAACTATTTGTCAATGTTTTTTTTTTTTTGTACTGGGGATTGAACTCGGGCACTAGAACACTGAGCCACATCCCCAGGCCTATTTTGTGTTTTATGTAGAGACAAGGTCTCACTGAGTTGCTTAGCGTCTCGCCGTTGCTGAAGCTGGCTTTGAACTCGCGATTCTCCTGTCTGAGCTTTCCCAGTTGCTGGGTTTACAGGCTTGCGCCACCATGCCTGGCCTATTTGTCAATGTTTAGGGGGTGGTGTGCCCTTGGTGGCCTGCCCAACAAATCCTACCACTGCCCTTTTCTTTTAGAGCAGGCATTTGTATATCAGAGTATACGAGGGTAGACTGCTGCTTCCTTCCAAGGTGGACAAATCAAGAACAATTTGCTGTCTTACCTAAAATTGCTAACACACTGGACAAGAGAGATCCCCAAGACACTGGACATTGAGCAGTGGAAAACAGTGATCCCTGTGAGATGAGAAGGAAATGAGGTGAGCCCTGGGGATACACTGGCTTTCTTCCTTGAGAGAGTTTCCAGACCACAGTGGAGGAAGAGGGAACCCAGGTACAGCCCACTGGCCTCCCTGAGGCGAGGAAATGAAGCTGAATGTCTAGGGACAACATGTTCATAGGACAGAGTGTTATGGGAGGGAGGACTATAAATAGAGGGAACTTTGGTGATGTGCACAAGACCCCTTGCTTAGCTCCAGCAGAGTACGAATCAGCACCAATGTGTGAGAATCTCTCCCTCAGCAGAGAAAGAACCACATGAAAGGATTAGAGGGAACAGTGAACAGCACCCACCCAGGCTGGGAAGGTGCCCTTTCTCATAAGCCACACCGGAAAATCTCATAATGTACAAGGCTTTGAGTAGAGCACTCAGAAGGCTCTTGCCTGGAATGTTGTCCAAATTAACAGCTTCTTCTCTTTGAAAGACACTGTTTAGAGAATGAAAAGGCAGGCCACAGACTAGGAGAAAAAATATTTACAAAGCATATATTTTATAAAGGACTTGTATCCGGAATATAGAAAGAACTCTCAAATTCAATATTAAGAAAATCAACAACCCCATTAAAAAATGACCCAAAGATTTTAACAGACACTTCACTAAACAAGGCAATCAACACTATTAATCATGAAGGTGATGGAAATAAACCCATGATGAGGTGAAACTGCACTGACGGAATTAATAGAATTGGAGGGACTGGTCAAACCAAGTGTTGCAAAAATGTGGAAATCGTGTCTTGCTGATGGGAATGTGGAACAGCTCTGCCACTTTGAAAGACGGTTTGGCCATTTCTTAAGTAATTAAGCACGTGCTTACCTTATGGTTCAGCTAGGTATGTATCCAAGAGAAATGAAAGCATATGTCCATCTGTGTTAGTTTCCTAGGGCTGCAAAGTACCATTGGGTGACTTAAAACACATTGTCTCCCATTTCTGGAGGCTAGGAGTCTAATTTCAAAGTGTCACAGACCACACTCCCTCTGAAACCTGGAGGGGAGATTCCTTCACTTCCTCTTAGCTGCTGGTGGTATGTTGGCCATTTTTGGAATTCCTTGGTTTAGAGCGGCATAGGCCCAGTCTCTGCCTTCACTGTCATATGGCATTCTCCCTGTGTCCCTGTCTTCATATGGTCATCCTTGACGGGGACACCAGCCACACTGGATTAGAAGCCCTCTCTATACTGGATGACTTCAAGTTAACATTATTGGCAATGATTCCTCCAAATAAAGTCACATTATGAGTACGGGGGCTCAGGATTTGTTTTTGTTTTTGGTTTTTTTTGGTGCCAGGGATTGAAATCAGGAGTACTTGACCACTGAGCCACATCCCCAGCCCTATTTTGTGTTTTATTTAGAGACAGAATCTCACTGAGTTGCTTAGTGTCTCACTGTTGCTGAGGCTGGCTTTGAACTTGTAATCGTCCTGTCTTAGCCTCCCAAAGTGCTGGGATTACAGGAGAGTGCCACTGTGCCTGGCTTCAGAGTTTTAATAAATCCTTTATTGGAGGACACAATTAAACCCATACCACCACCCAAAGACCTGAACATGAATCTTTGTAGCAGTTTTATTTATAATAGCCCCAAACTGAGAACAGTCCAAATGTTCATTAGAACATTACTCAACAATAAAAGAAGCAAACTGTTAATACATGCATAAAACATAGATGAGACTATGTTTCATCATTATTGTTGACATTATTATGCTGAGTGAAAGAAGCCAATCAAGAAAGAGTACAAGCCAGGCGTGGTGGCACAAGCCTGTAATCCCAGCACTTTGGGAGGCTGAGACAGGAGAATCATGAGTTCAAAGCCAGCCTCAACAACGAGGCGCTAAGCAACTCAGTGAGACCCTGTCTCTAAATAAAACACAAAATAGGGCTAGGATGTGTCTCAGTGGCCAAGTACCCCTGAGTTCAGTCCTTGGTACCAAAAATAAATAAATAAATAAATAAGAAAAGAAAAGAAAGAGTACATATTGTATGATTCCATTTGAAGTGTATAAAATTCTAGAAAATGCAAATAAATTTATAGTTGTGGAAAACAGACCAGTGGTTTCCTGGGGACAGTGGGTAAAGGTAGGAGAGATGTATAATTTATTATCTTACTTGTGCTGATAGTTTCATGGATATAAACTGTATTAGTTTCCCATGGCTGCTATGACAAATTACCATAAACTTAGTGGTTTAACACAATGCAGATATAGTCTTATATGGTTCTGGAGAAATAAAAAAATGGCTTAATGGGACAAAATCAAGGTGCCAAGAGGGTTAGTTCCTTCTGAATACTCTAGAGGAGAATCTGTTTTCTTGCCTCTTCCAGCTTCTAGAGGCCACCCTTGTTCCTTGACTCATGACCATATGGTGCCAACCTCTGTTTCTGCAGGCACCTCATCTTCTGCTGACTTTGATCTTCCTGCCTCCTACTTATGAGGACCCTTGGGATTACACTGGACCTGTTTTTCTCTCCTTCTCTTCTCCTTCCTTCCTTCTTTCTTTCTTGATGGAGGTCTTCTATGCTGCCCAGGCTGGCCTTGAACTTCTAGGCACAAGTCATCCTTCAACCTCAGTCTCCTGAGTAGCTGGGAATAGCATGCCTCTGCCCACAGCTACACTGGGCCTATCTGAATCATCTAGGAAAAGGTCCCCATTTCCAGATCCTTAATAACATCTTTAAAATCCTTATTGCCACATAAAGTAACATTCATTGGTTCCAGATATCCAAGATATGAATATCTTTAGTGTGGCCATTATTTACATATACATATATACTTGTCAAAACCTCTTAATTGGTAGGTATAGCTTATTGTATGTCAAGTATACATCAATAAATCTTAATAAACCAACTCAGCTACTAAATTACTTAGAATAAAATAAAAATGTAGCTCTACTGGCCACCTTTAGTCAGCTTGCCAGGGGCCTTGGAAGTCCTCCCAGTCATTGCTGAGATGAGACAAGATTGTTCCAGAATACAAGGCCTCCTTCTTGGTAATGGGCCCAGTTTCTGGTGAATGGCTTTTCCAGTCTGGCTTGGTTGGTGTCACCAGGGCAACCCGGAGGGGCATAGATGTGGAGTATGCTCTTCAGCGTGTCTCTCCTATCTTCATGTGTAGGAATCAAGGCAAAGGAACAAACATCTGCTTGGAAAGTATAATAATCAGAGAAGGGAAGCTGGTGTGACCTGTACTGGGCACACTGGTCCATTAAGTTTTTGCTCCAATTTACTTTTTTTGTTGTTGTTATATAACTGGATGATTCATTTTATTTTATTTTAGTAAGAGCACTTAACATGAGCTCTACACGCTCAGCCAATTTTCTAAGTGTTTAATGCGGTATGGTTAACTCTGGGTGCAATGTTGTATGACAGATCTCTAGAACTTATTCACCTTACTTAACTGACACTTTATGCCCTGGGTGAGCAGCTTCAGTTTACTTTTCCAGCCTCACTTCTCTGTTTTCCCTGGGCCATCACCTATATGTCGCTGGATTCCAAGGGGTTAAAGGAACTGCCCCTAATCTATAATTAGGAGGAAAAGAGGAAGGACTGAGTGCCTCGATGTTTTGTCTCTAGACCTTGTGACCATCCCACCACCGTCCATGGGCATTGGAGAAGTGACATGATGCAAAGTCTTTGGGTCTTTCTGCAGGACTGACAGGTAGAGGTTGTCTCTCAGATACTCCTGAGGGGATTGCCAGTCTGGGACCTCAGAGGCTCCTCTGCCTCTCACTCCTCCATACGGCCACCTTGGTTCCTGCGCGAGAGACACTGATCCTTCTATCAGAAAGCTCAGGCCCTCATGTAGCAGACATCTAAACCTTTCCCCGTCCTCCTTTCCTTCTTTCTACATTGTCATTTTATCATTTTTAGTTGTTCTGGAATGTTACTGTGACTATGCTTGCTGTCTATGTGCCTAGTCATGGAGATGGCACTGAGGAGGGGATTTTTTTTTTTTTTTTTTTTGGTACTAGAGATTGAACTCAGGGGCACTTGACCACTGAGCCACATCCCCAGGCCTATTTTGTGTTTTTATGTAGAGACAGGGTCTCACTGAGTTGCTTAGTGCCTCGCCATTGCTGAGGCTGGCTTTGAACTGGTGATTCTCCTGTCTCAGCCTCCCTAAGTGCTGGGATTACAGGCGTGCGCCACTGTGCCCGGCTGGAAGGGGATTTTTGACTCAGCTCCTGAAGCTGTGAAGCAAGTGCTAGAGACCACTACTGCCCAGTGGGCCTTCAGTCTCTGTGCTGGACTCCTGCATGTGAGTGGGTGGAGCAGGGCTGATACTCCACTGTGCAGGGAGGCTCTGACCACGGAAGGCATAAGTTGTCTTCTGTCACACCGTATGGAATACCTTTCAGGAGATGAGGGCTCTCATTTGGTTCTTGCACCAGCATTTATTCAACATGCATGTACATTTTCTTTTCCACCTGCATTGGGGATTTGCATACCTTTGAGGCTGGGAAGCGTGGTCAGGACCAACAAACCCTTTCTAGCTGGGAGGAGAGCCACTTTGCACTCCTTTCCTTCAGGACCATCCAGCTGCAGCTGTAGCTCTGCTCTTGGCTGCTGTGCAGCTGGGAATCTAGGGTAGTCCATGGCTAGCACAGGCTGTGTGTGTGCGTGTGCACATGCAAGTCAGTACGTGTGCTTGCATGTGTGCCCACATGTACATGCATGCATACACAAAAGCTGAAAAGCAGAATGAAAAGATTCCTGAATTGAAAACCTCCACAACTGTTCAGCCAGAGCTGGGGTCCTTGTAAGGGGCTACCAGATCTAAGGAAGTGGCTCTGCAAGCCCTGCTTCCTTGGGGCTCACTGGCCATTGGTGGCAGGGAGGCTCACCAAAACTTCTTCCCCCTCTGCACCCTTTGTATTGGGTTATGCATGAGGCATATACACTATATTTGTATGTGTGTATGGAAGGAAGAAATTTTGGCTTAAAAACTTAAAAAAATTTTTTTTTTTTATTGGCAAGGATAGCACTTCTAAAGGAGATGGCGGAATTTGCCAAACTAAACCTCCAGAAGAAAATATAACAGAAAGTGTGAAAGAAATCCATGTTCAAACATTGGCAAGTGTGAAACATTCAAGATTTTTGTGTGAACATTATATTGTCAGAGCAAAATTAAATTAAGTTGGTCTCTGGCAAATGTTTGGAATGAACCCAGAATTGGGGCAAGCTGCTAGAGGAAGCTGCTTGGACATTTTCCCAAGAAGCCAGGAAGAGCAAAATCAGGCAAAACCCAGGAAACCTGAGGACAGGGGTCTTTTCTTTAGCTGATTAATCTGCAAGAAGAACTGCTTTGTATCCCAAGGGTCCTAAAGAGATAGCAAAAGAACTGGCACTTTCTTTTCCTCCACAACGTAAGCATAGGCAGAGTGGGCATCAAGTTCATTCCAAAATTTTATTAAGTATCCTAAGAATACTTGTTGAATAAATGACTGTTCCAAGTGCCACACAAGGAGATGATCCTAGCTCTTCCATAACGTCCACCATGCAAAGACTTGAATTCCACTAACTGGAATAAAGGGCACCATGACACATGTCCTGTTGGTGATATGAGCGAAGTGCCAGGGAATGTGGGGTTCTTGGGGACACACAGAGTTGCCTTTAAGGGGTAAGGGAGAAGCTTGGGGTATAATCTCATGGAAAAGAAGCACGTATTTTAGTGGAATATTGAAATATATAGGATTTCAAGAGTGGTGGGAGGGGAGGGGTGGAATTCTAGTGATAACTGATGCCTAAGGTCTTGGGGATGCCAGAAGGATTCAAGCAATGAAGCAGAGACTTCACATGCCCCTGCTCCCTTCCTGAATTCTCTTCAGTGGCCTGAGGGGCAAGAGTGTGGTCTTGCTGATGTGCCAGAGGTGTTTGACCACTCGGAGAGGGCTGTGGCCCAGCTGTGGGAAGCCTGTGGGGGAGTCCCCTTCCTGCCCACCGCCCATTCAGCTAGTCCCTTGCTTTCGTCTGTGTCACAATGTACACATTGGCCTTCTGGGTGTGGAGAGTGGCACTTCTCAGAGTTGGGCAGAGCTGATCCATATTCTCTTGGGCATCTGTCAGCTTATAGTTGACACATTATAGTATGGCAGCGCTTTGGACAAGTAGGAACCTGGCCCTCCAGCCTTCTTCTTTCTCTTATGGGGTGGGAGTTCCCACCACAGCATCCTTTCAGTCACTTGAGAAGCAAGGCTGGGCCCAAGTCGCCCCTTCTGTGGTCAATACATCATGATTCTCTTGCGCAGCATTTTGTTAGCATCCTCCTCTGGCTCGGCCCACTTCCCTCTGCCGTGTCTCACTGGCTTTCTCCTCTGGAGCTGCGGCCTGCAGCAGTGAGCACCGTTCACTCTCCAGTGGGGTGGGCTGGAGCTGGCTGTGAGGTCACAGACCGGCTGAGGACAACTTGTCAGTGCAGCTTCTGCTCCCCGCAGTTGCTCCCCATTGGCACCATCTGTTCTCATTACTTGTGGCACACCTGAGCACCTGCAGTGCCTCCAGAGCTGGCCAGGTGCTCCAGAGCATACGCACTCATCACCAGGACTGGTAATTGTTGTTTGTTCAAAGTTACGAGCCCAGGAAATGTTGCCTGATGAGGCTGAAGTTCTTCTGGGCATTTGCTTGAGTAGATCGCAGTGGACTACCTCGCTCGGCATTTTAAATTCTTCAAAGAAACTTTTCTGGGAATGTGAAACTGCTTATTGGATGCTTTTGGGATTTTTGTTTTTTCTTTTTTCTTTTCCGGTGCTAGGAATTGAACCCAGGGATTTGAACAGGCCATGCAAGTGCTCTACCACTGAGCTGCATTCTTGGCTACTTATTTTATTTGATTTTGAGACAAGGTCTGGCTATATTGCCAAGGCTGACCTTGAACTTGGAATCTTCCTGCTTCTGCCTCATGAATAGCTAGAATTATAGGCATGAGCCTCTGTGCCTAGCCGGGTACTAGGATTGTGTTTTGGAAATACTTTGAACTTATGGATCTCTTTGTGGAAGAACTGACATCTTTTAAACATTCACATGGTTGTTTCTTATTTATGTCCTTCCATAAAGTATTATGCTTTTCCTTCATGTCCCACATAGTTCTCATTAAGGTTTTATGTAGGAATTTTGTGAATTGTTATTGTGAAATATTTTTTTCATTGTTTTCCAATTCTGTGTGTCTGTCTGTATGTATAATACACAAAAATATAAAAGTTTTAAATTTTTATTTATGTTATGTTCATGTATCTACACCTGTTTTGTTTTTATATAGACAATTATACATTAAAAGGAAATTTTCTTCTTATGTGCATCTGTTTTGTGTGTTTGGTGTTGTATTGGCTATAATATATATCCAATGTACACACAGATACATAGATATAAAAATAAATGTAATATGAATATTAAGTTGGTAATGAGTATTGGTATCTTTGGTGTGTGTGTATGTGTGGTGCTGGGGATGGAATCCAGTGCCTTGCACATGCTAGGCAAGTGCTCTACCCCTGAGCTACACCTCTAGCCTAAGTGTTGATATTTTTGTCCTTATGTGTGTTGTTCTTTATGGGGTACCTGTAATATTTCATTATTAATTAAAATATTCACTGGTTTGCTAAATATTCACTGGTTTGTTTTAAATTAAGCAATGGTTATTAATGTTTCATATCTATTGGAATAATTTCCTTATCTTTTTCTTATGTTCTTAAGGTGATGCATTACATAGAATTACTAATATTCAACTCTTGGTACATTCACAAATAAGCTCTATATGATCATTTATTGTTTTCTGTTGTGTTCCTTCACTAGAGTTGTTATTTTCTTAAGATTTTTAATATCCTACTAGAAGTGATGTTAGGCTGCAGTTTTCTATCTTATGTTCTCCTTGTTGAGTTATAGAATCAGGGTTATGGTAGAGTAAAAAAATGAAATGTTTATCAGATTTTCCTATGAGAATGTATGTGGCACAGGCGCCATTTGTTTTTCAAAAAGAATTTGTCTATAAAACAATTAGGACCAGAGTTTTTGAGGAGGTAGTTCATCAATAGTAGTGTCAGTTTCTTTCACAATTATCCAGCTCTCAAAATGTTCCACTTTTCAATGTAATATATATGAAATCCCCCAAATCACCCATTTTAGAATTAATAGAGTTGCCCATAGTTTTTTTTTGGTAATAAAATAACTTTTTCGTAGATTGCTCACCGTTGCCAATTTTATGTTTTATGTTATTTTTTTCAATTATACTTCTGAGAGATCTGTGTACCATATCATTGTAGATCTCACATGGTTGGGTTTTTAAATCTTAAGCTGGTTATATGAAAGTTTAACTATATTACATTACAACAAAGCATGTAGGATTGAATTAAACAACCAATTGTTCCTGGAAATTAATATCAACTAATTTCTCAAGAGGCAATTTTTGGTAAATAGTTAGAATCCAACACAAGTAGAATATAACAAGCCTCCACGGAGAGGCAGAGGGCATGAGAGTGGGTATAGTCACAGAGAGAGCAGTGAGGAACTGCATTAAATCTATAAAGTGCTTTGGGTAGTATGGCCATTTTGACAATATTAATTCTGCCTATCCATGAACGTGGAAGATCTTTTCATCTTCTAAGGTCTCCTTCAATTTCTTTCTCCCTCTCTCTCTCTCTCTCTCTCTCTCTCTCTCTCTCTCTCTCTCGGTACCAGGGATTGAACTCAGGGGCACTTGACCATTGAGCCACATCCCCAGCCCTATTTTGTGTTTTATGTAGAGACAGGGTCTCACTGAGTTGCTTAGTGCCTCGCTGTTGCTGAGGCTGGCTTTGAACTCGCGATTCTCCTGTCCAGCCTCCCAAAGTGCTGGGATTACAGGGGTGCACCACTGTGCCCAGCTTCAGTTTCTCTCTTTAGTGTTCTGCTGTTTTCATCATAGAGGTCCTTTGCCTCTTGTTAGATTGATTCCCAAGTATTTTATTTTATTTTTTTGAGTCTGCTGTGAATGAGATAGTTTTCCTAATTTCTCTTTCAGCTGATTCATCATTGGTGTATAGGAATGCAGTTGATTTATGGGTGTTAATTTTATAACCTGCTACTTTGCTGATTTTTTAAAATGAATTTTAGAAGCTTTCTGGTGGAATTTTCTGGGTCTTCTAAATATAGAATTATGTTGTTGGCAGAGGGATATTTTGAGCTCTTCATTTACTATTTGTATCCTTTTAATTTCTTTCTTTTGGCTCATTGCTCTGGCTAGGGTGTTAAGGACTATGTTGATTAGAAGTGGTGAAAGAGGGCATCCATGTTTTATTCTAGTTTTTAGAGGGAACCCTCTCAATTTTTCTACACTTAGAATGATGTTGGCCTTGGGTTTAGTATATATAGCTCTTACAATGTTGAGGTATGTTCTTGCCATCCCTAGTTTTTCTAGTGTTTTGAGCATAAATGAATGATGAATTTTGTCAAATGTTTTTTTTTTCCTCCAGCAATTGAGATAATCATGTGATTCTTGTTTTTAAGTCCATTGATGTGATGAATTACATTTATTGATTTCTGCATATTGAACTAACCTTGTAACCCTGGGATGAACCCCACTTAATCATCATGCACCATCTTTTTAATATGTTTTTGTATGAGATTTGCCAGGATTTTGTTAAGAATTTTTGCATCTATGTTCATCAAGGATATTGGTCTAAAGTTTTCTTTCCTTGATGTGTCTTGGTCTGGTTTTGGTATCGGGGTGATACCAACTTTATGAAATGAGTTTGGAAGGGTTCCCTCCTTTTCTATTTCATGGAATAATTTGAGGAGGATTGGTGTAAGTTGTTCTTTGAAGGTCTGGTAATATTTAGCTGGTAATACTCCATCTGGTCTTGGGCTTTTCTTTGTTGGTAGGCTTTTGATGGCATCCTCAATTTCATTGCTTGAAATTGATCTGTTTAAATTTTCTACATCCTCCTGATTCAATTTGGTTAGGTCATATGTCTCCAGAAATTTGTTGATATCTTCATGATTCACCAATAAAATTCCAATGATGTTCTTTATAAAAATAGAAAAAGCAGTCATGAGATTCATTTGGAAAAATAAAAGGCCCAGTATAGCCAAAGCAATCCTTAGAGAGAAAAGCAAAAGAAGAGACATCACAATACTGGACCTCAAATTATATCACAGAGCTATGGTAACAAAACTGGCATGGTATTGTCACAAAAACAGACATGAAGACCAATGGAACAGAATAGAAGACAGAGACAAACCCACATAAATACAGTTACTAGACAAAGGCATCATAAACATACACTGTAGAAAAGATAGCTTACTCAACAAATGATGCCAGGAAAACCAGAAATCCATATGTAGTAGGATGAAGTTTAACCCCTATCTCTCACTCTGCACAAAACTTAACTCAAAGTGAATTAAGGACCTTGGCATTAGACCAGAGATTCTGTGCCTACTAGAAGAAAATGTAGGCCCAACTCTCCATCATGTTGGTTTAGGAAGCGGCTCACTCAATAAGACTCCTAAAGTGCAAGAAGTAAAATTAAAAGTCAATAAATGGGATGGTATTAAACTAAAAAGCTTCTACATAGTAAAAGAAACAATAAAGAATGTGAACAGAGAGCCTACAGAATGGGAGAAAATCTTTGCCACTTGCACCTCAGATAGAGCATTCATCTCCAGGATATACAAAGAACTCAAAAAAGTTAACACACAAACAAACAAATAACCCAATCAATAAACAGGCATAGGAACTTCATAGAAGAAATATGAATGGTCAACAAATACATAAAAAAGTTCAACATCTCTAGCAGAGAAATGCAAATTAAAAGTACACTGAGATTTTATCTCATTCCAGTCAGAATGGCAATTATCAAGAATACAAGTAACAATAAATATTGGCAAGGTTGTAGGAGAAAAGGTTCACTTATACATTGCAGATGGGACTGCAAATTGGTGCAACCACTCTGGAAAGTAGTATGGAGATTCCTCAGAAAACTTGGAATATAACCAATGTTTGATCCAGTTATCACACTCCTTGGTATATACCAAAGGACTTAAAAATGAGCATACTGCAGTGACGTAGCCACATCAATGTTAATAAAATCTCAATTCACAATAGCTAAACTATGGCACCAACCTAGGCGTTACGGCATTTGCCAGCAGGTGGATGGAACTGGAGACTATTATGTTAAGTAAAATAAGCCAATCCCACAAAACCAAAGGCCATATGTTCTCTCTGATATGTGGATACTAAAACACAATAAGGGGGTGAGGGGAAGAACAGAAACTCATTGGATTAGACAAAGGGGAATGAGGGGAAGGAGGGGGGATGGGAATAGGAAAGACAGAATGAACAGGACATAACTTTCCTATGTTCATATATGAATACATGACCAGTGAAACTACACATTATGTACAACTGCAAGAATGGGATTCTAATTAGAATAAGTTACACTCCATGCATCAAAATACACTCTACTCTCATGTGTATCTAAAAAGAACAAATAAAAGTGGGGAGAGAAGGGAGAGAACAGTGAGGAGAGAGCAAACATCCAAGTCACGTGGCGTGTGCTCAAGCTGATGGACATTTCAGGTGGCCAAGGTTGGCAGGGACTGTGCAGGTGGAATGTCCTTTGCTGCTTCTACCTTCAGTTTAACTCTTCTCAGGTCCCCTTAAAAACTGACTTCCGTACTTTCTCTTTATCCTTCACTCCTGGTTTAGTTTGCACTTTGTCCCTAGACTGGGTCCTTGATAACTACAGTCAACCTTGGCTTCAAAACTGGAAGTTTTGCCTCAATTAGCTAAAACTTATTTTTATGTCCTGGATAGTGAAAAATGTTAAATTCCCTCCAAATGGATTTTCCAGAAAAATAAGAATTGGCAATGAACTTCATTGGAGTCATTCTTTTATATTTAAATAATGGTGGGAGAAAGTAAGTTAGCTACACAATAGCTTCTTTTTTTCTGTTGCTTAGGTTTTTTTTTGTTTTTTGTTTTTTTGGTACTGGGGATTGAACTCAGGGACACTTGACCACTGAGCCACATCCCTAGCCCTATTTTTTTTTTTTTTTCGATACTGGTATTGAACTCAGGGGCACTCAACCACTGAGACACATCCCCAGCCCTATTTTGTGTTTTATGTAGAGACAGGGTCTCACTGAGTTGCTTAGCGCCTCGCTGTTGCTGAAGCTGGCTTTGAACTCATGATCCTCCTGTCTTAGCCTCTCAAGGTGCTGGGATTATAGGTGTGTGCCACTGCACCTGGCTCCATTTCTTAGTTTGACATACTTAAATGGAGGCTAATCAATTTGGGTTTTTTTTTGTTTTTGTTTTTTTTCATATTTAATTTATTTATTTGTTCTACTTAGGCTTACATGATAACAGTGCAATTTGATTCATTGTACATAGATAGAGGATAACATATCAGTTCTCTAGTTGTAAGTTGTATAGAATCACAACATATATGTAGTCATACATAAAGTTAGGGCTATGATGACCATCATATTCCACCACCTTTACTGTCCCCATGCCCCCTCCCCCCTTACACCCCTGTGAACCGAGTTCCACCATTGTTCCCATGACTTTCCCCACATTATGGATCAGCATCCACTTATCAGCGAGTACATTTGGCATTTAGTTTTCTGAGATTGGCTTACTTCACTCGAGGCTAATCAATTTGAATGATTAAGAATCAGATATGAGGCCAGGCACAGTGGCCAATGCCTATTATCCCAGAGGCTTAGGAGGCTGAGGCAGGAGGATCACAAGTTCAAAGCCAGCCTCAGCAATTTAATGATATCCTAAGTAACTCAGTTAAGATCTTATCTCTAAATAAAATACAAAAATGGCTGGGGATGTGGCTCAGTGGTTGACTGCCCCTGGGTTTAATCTCTGGTACCAAAAAAGGAATCAGATATGAGAGAAGGACTCAAATGTTGTTCATATGTTTAAAGCGTGAACACCCTAAACCGCTTTAGTGTTTCTGATGAAATGGGTCTTTATCTCCTTTGTGAGACTTGAGGTCTCTCAAGTTACTAAGTTTTCAACCAGGCCACCTGTTCCTTCATGGAAAATAAAAAAACATGGGCAGATTTCTAAGGGAAGACTTGACTTTCACTATATGTGTATGTTTTTTCTATGAGAAAAAGTAAAGAATCAAACTTTTGAATGTTAACTCTATTTCACTTGCTATTTTTCTCATGGCAGGCATGACCTTCTATAATGTTACCAAGAAAAAAAATTGTATATCTAGCATTCCTGTTTTCAGTGAGAAGCAACCAGAGAAATCTGTGTGTTTTATTTCTACCTTTGTGATAAAGATCATGTGGTTGTCATTTTTGACCAACTTATCTACTTATTGGGTCTTAAAAATGATCTTGCTGGGGCAGCCCTGGAAAGGAAAAGCCATAATGGGTCCATTTTGTAATTCACTCCAATTGAGCAAGTTGTCTGACCAGAGGTGCATACCGAGGAGGAAAGAATATGACTCCCTTTGCCAAAATGATGAAGTGTTTAAAACATCTCCCAGGGTGTTTTCTGCTCTGCTTTGTTTGCTTGGTTAAGAACTCTGCTCCAAGAGAAACAAATTTGAAGATTCATGAAGTGAAATTCTATCCCATGTTTCTTTTCCTACGTCAATAGAAAAAGGATAGCTTTCGCCTAACAGGAAAGGTTATTTAACATTCAGATGACACTCAAAGAATTCATATGTATATAAATTTGCCTCTACCCACTGTGGTGAAGAGGAGTATCTCCTAAGTTGATGATTCTCAAACTTGGGCAAAGAGCTGAATCAATGAAAGGCTTTGATAAACATACTTCACTGGGTACTGAGTGCCCCTCGTCAGAATTTCTGGTTTAATAGGTGTGGTGTGGGATGGGGTGTGTGTGTATGTGTGTGGGGGTGGGGGAGAGAAGAGAGAGAGACAGAATAAGAATTTATCTTTCTAACATGGTCCCAGGAGATGCTGATGCTTCTAGGTCAAGAGATCATGCTCTGAGAAAATTGCTTTAAGCAATATTTTAAGTAAAAATGCTTCTGAAAGTTCTTAAATATTTCAATTATCTCATAACAGTGTCTCAGGTAAGTGGAAATTGGACCTGAAGTATACAGTTAGAAAAGGTAGGGCAGAATAACATAGACTGATGGAGCCATTATCAGAAAGTTCCAAATTAAATAGATGATCAACTTCACAGAACACACATCTGAATGATTCTAATGAATTTGAAGCACCTCAGTTGTGAGGTCAAGTGTGTCTGGAACAAGACTCTGTGACATGAGTGATGTGTCTTGACTTTGCTGGGGCACCTCCTGGGAAGCACATTGCCCTGGTCCTGGGAACATTATGCAAGGGGACAGCACTGCTTTCCTTGCTGACCTCCTATGGCATCAGCTTTGTGTTATGCCTGACAAGGGCCTGGAAGTTATTTCTCTAGCAATCCAAACATGCCAACACATAAGCTTCCAAAGCGTCCGTTTTCCTGGAGTTGTCTCCCATGCCACTTCCTGTAGGACTGGAGGAGATGGCCTCCACTTCTTAGGTCATTATAGAAAGAAGTTCATTTTCGTTGCCAGGGCAAAACCTGGCAGAGGAGGTAAAGATCATTCTGCCCAGCCTGTGCTGCATGAAGACGGGACTCAAACTGACTCATTATGGAACCCAAGTCAGGGCCAGGGTTTCTGCTGGTCAGTCTTTGGTAAGAGGGGTCACAGTACAGGGCACAGTGTTGACTTCCTCCTTCGGACTGTGTGGTGAATAACAGGTCTTTAAGCCTCAGGATCTACGTGGGGAGGAAATGAAAACTTGCGTAAGACCAGGCAGTTGCCTGATTTCTCCTGTGGCTGAGGAATCACAGAGATGGGTCTCCTGCCACTGTCCTCTGGGCAACTCAGCTGGCTCCCAGACTGTTAGGCACTGCCGACTCCCCATCTGAATCCTCAAACCGAGGCCAAGTTGGTCTGTCTTTGACAGAGTAGACTGAATTCTTGAAATCTATTTGTGCCTAGTGTGTAGTCAGTGGGTGATGGAACTACTGAAATTGATGGGCCTATGGTTCAGTCTCCTTTCTGAAAATGCAGTATTGGATGTTTGCTGGGGGATTCCGTGAGTGCTTATTCATACCCGCTTCCAGTTTTCTGTATGTGAGAGGCTATGACTGACGTGTCAAATGAGGATAACCAAACCACCAGGCGCTTTCCCCTGGATGCTCACAGTAGAAGAATTTAGGACTGAGAAAATACAAGCATTTGAAACAATAGGGTCATTGTTGAAAGATAATCTCTTTTATATTTCCTTTTTAGAATATTTTTGGTGGGGATAGAAAAAGATAAAAGTCAGGCAAGAATTTTCACCACTTTCAGAATTTGTGGTCATGTTTACTCCTAGCTTTTTTTTCCTTTTGCACATCCCATTTTATATAGCAGGTTAAAAATGAGAGTTTTGAGAGTTGAATATTTTTCTTAGCATTCTGAACAAGAATGACTTCAAAAATTTATGAAAGAACAGCACATTCAGATGTAGAGAGCTATACCTTGTACTCTGTTAAACTATCTTTGGTCAAGATTTTTTTGGTGTAGTTGTTTCTTTCATTTCATCATTTAGTGATTGTTCTTTTATCCTTGATTTAACGATTTGGTTGTCTAAGTTTCTACTATTTTAATTCCTTGCATCCACTTTGGAAGGAATAAAATCTAGGGCAATTGAGATGATATTTTCAACTCTTTCATCTTATCTGTAATCTGCCTCCAGGAGTGATGATATAGGTTATTCCTGTAACATGCATATTATGGTGGCCTTATGTCCAATATTCTTGCCTATGATGAGCAATGTAGTATAAACCTAGAGAGAAAATTGACCCTCAGATAAAAGCCTTATTCAACCTGGTATTTTGGTGTTTCTTTGTGAGATTAATTTTATTTCCATGTTACAAATATTTCCTGAAAAAGCCACTGGCAAATATTTAAGAATTTCAATGTAATTTATCAATATCATAATCATGTAATGGCAATGAGGATGACGGATTGCTAAAGCATCTCTATCATCTGGAGAGAAGTAGGATGTCATTATCATCCTCTCTGGTCATTCAAGAATGAGGTTGGAAGAGATCACTCCCTATTTGCAAATCAGAAACAGGTATAGGTGTGAAGTGACCTGCCCATCACCATCTAGCAAACCAAAGTCCAACCAAATATGGGGCCTGATGCTTATATGCCAGGAATCTGCCTACCATCTTCCAGAAGACCAGAAGGACCAAAAGACACTCAGAAGAGACACACAATTGTTTCCTGGATACTCCAGTTGTAGGACCTATAAATGTATGCCATTTACTTTACATACTTTCTGAAACTGGTTGGTGAAATCATGCCCACATGACCTATATAGGTGCCAGATGCAGGTGGGCAAGTTGGGCCAGAGTCATGGCAGTGATTACGTCGGAACAGGCCACCTCTGCTGTGCAACTGTGTCAATCAGGCTTGTATAGTTCTTTCCACCAGTTTGCAATCATGATTCTCCACCCAGTGATCATTGCTTATCACTGTAACAGGGAAAGATGGCACCCCAGAGAGACAATTGTGTCATCTTCTAGAACTAGGTTACATTACTCTTTTTACAAGAAACTCTTTGAGAATACTGTATGATCTCCTTGTAAAGGATTAAAAGAATTTCATGTCCCAGTAGTGAACTAGTGAGAGCATGGTGAGGCCTCTACCACATCAATGATGAGACCTTTCAGGCTCCCAGATAGGGACTCTGCCATTGCCCAGCAGATAGACCATCTGTCTGGTCTGTTCTTTTACTGAGTCCATTTTCTATTGATATTTATTATCTACTATAGAAAAGGCACTTTATGTGTGCTTTCACATATGTTCCAGCTTGTGACAATGGTGTGAGGTAGGGATCATCATTGTCCAATGAAGGGAACAGACAATTTAGAATACTTGAGCAAGTTCATACAGCTGGTGAGTGGAACAGTGACCAGGATCCATAAAGAGTCCCCTGATCCTAAGACCAAAGCTCGCTCTTAGCGCAAGGGGAGGCTGAGGAGGGACATAGACAACACCTCTTCTTTGCACCAACCTGAGGCAGTCTTGTAGGGATACCTATTTCCAGAAAGATCCTATGGAGTGAGCTGTGGGCAGCAGTGCCATTTAGCTCATGCTGCAAACCACAAGAGCCATTGATCTTTAACCACTGTTCAGGGATTAGTCTATGTAGAGGAGCAGCATGAGGCACCATCACAAATGATCATTTTCCTGTCAAATCAACCAGCCCCTGGAAGAGAAACACAGGTTGTGAGTGGATAGGCTACATGGGGAGCTGAATCTGCAGAGGCTCTCAATGTGCATGAAGCTGGCTTTGGCTGGGGGATGCAGAAGCAGTTAGGGGGTTTATCCCTCATGGGAGAACTAGGCATGTTTTGACTCTCTTGTCCTCTTTGTTGGATTCTTCTTCTGCATGCAGAAGGTGAAGGAAGGAAGTGGGTAGATATAAGGGGGTGATAATATTAAAATCAATATCAGAGGCTGTGTGAGAGAAACAAACTTTCTTAATTGCAATGTATTGCATGGGATGATTTGGGGAGTTTCCTACGCTTATCAATGGCTAGGACTTCAAATTCCTTTAAATTTCTCCAGAGTGTTATAGTGTTCTAGATATTCTTATTTCACTTTTTGGGGGAGGGTTTTGGGGGTTGAACTCAGGGTACTTGAGCCACATCCCCACTGAGCCACATCCCCAGCCCTATTTTGTGTTTTATGTAGAGACAAGGTCTCCCTGAGTTGCTTAGTACCTCGCCGTTACTGAGGCTGGCTTTGAACTCACGATCCTCCTGTCTCAGCCTCCCAAAGTGCTGGGACTACAGGCATGTGCCATGGCACCCAGCTTCATATTTTCTTAATAAATGTTTACTGATTAAACTGAATGAAGAAATATACATGCAATTTCCCATTCTTAATTCCTTTCTATCTGTGCTTCTATCCAATAAATGTGTAATTGGCTTCCATTATTGTCCATGACTGTGATAGAGACAGACAAGCACCTGGTTCTTACAAACTTACCTTGTAGAGGTGTGGACAAAGGCATTAAACCTACCAACATCTGAATAAGAGTGTGAGACATGCCATCAAGAAAATAAACCAGGGCTGGGCGTGGTGGCGCACAGCTGTAATCCCAGCGGCTCCAGAAGCTGAGGCAAGAGGATCGCGAGTTCAAAGCCAGCCTCAGCAAAAGTGAGGCATTAAGCAACTCAGTGATACCCTATCTGTAAATAAAATACAAAATAGGGCTGGGGTTGTGGCTCAATGGTCAAGTGCCCTTGAGTCCAATCTCTGGCACCCCCTCCCCCAAAATAAAAGAATTCAGGCAGCAGGATAGAGTGTTGGAAAAAGGGATGCTGTTGACTAGCTTGGATAGTCGGGGAGGGTATTTAGAGGCAGCACATGAATTCAGGTCTGTGTGGTAAGAAGGAGCCAGCCATTCACCTGTTGAAGAAACCTCAAATATGCAGGTCTTTAATGAGGAACAGGTGTAGGCTAAATGCATCCACATCACCTGCATTAGTTTGCTAGGACTATAGTAACAAAGTACAACAAATAGAGTGGCTTGAAGAGCAGAAATTTATTGTTTCTTAGACAATCAATGGTCCAAGATCAAAGTACCTGCAGGTTGATGCCATTTAAGGGCTGTGAGGAAGAATCTGTTCATGCTTCTCACCTGGCTTCTGGTGGATCCTGGAAATCTCTCGAGTTTCTTGGCACGTCAGTCTCTGCCTTCACATGAGGTTCTCACTGTGGGTCTCCACATTCCCGTTTTTAGAAGGACACCAGTCATGTTGGGCGAGGACCTACATTAATTATATCATTTTAACTTGGTCACCTCTGTAATGTTCTTCAAATAAGGTCACATTGGAGGTACTAGAGGTTAGGACCCAAAGTATCCTTTTGTGGAGGGCACAACTCATCACATGACATCACTTATGGATGCACTGAACTGTCTGTCCCACGTGCTGACGTAAGTTTAGGTTAACTCCTCTCTTTCATTAGGTAGGACACCCTCTAAGGCAAGTGAGTTACCCACTGCCCTTCTTAGATCTTTCTAGCTCTTCCCAGCCAATAGAGGAACTTTGCAAAAGCTGCCAACAAGCTCAATATTTTACCCCCTGACCAGGAGATCTCTGGGCAAAGTGATCTTCACTTATGTCTCTAGTGGGTTTTAGGAAGAGGACAGTGAATTCCAAATACTCATAGGGGACTGGGCAAGTGGCCTTGCTTTTTTTTTTTTTTTTTTTTTTTTAAATAAATATAGGCTTTATTTCCTCTTCGGAACACTGATCAAAACAAACTGATTAGGCCTTGCATGGTCACAATAACAGGTGGCTTGGGAGGTCCCCTGTGGCTTGTCGGCCTGCAGAGCTTGGCCTCCTTGGGGCCTCAGAGGAGAGCAGTGTGCCTGGGCCCCACGAGGAGGCTGCCACCCACAGGGGAGGCAGCGGAGCGTGTCTGCAGCTGGCCACAGCCAGCTCTTGACTCACGAGTGACTAATGGGGAAGTGCAGACAATACTGAGAACAATGTGACGGAGAGAGCTGTTGATGAGAGGAAGCGAGATTTGCCAGGGCTTTCCCCCAGCTGCTCACAAGGTGGTGTTTTCTGAAGTGTGTCTTCCTCCGCCAAGTCTGCCCCAAATCAATGGCAGATTAATCAGCCATGATGAAGACCACATGGGCCTTTTAAATAACCTCCCTTGTGCCAAAAGCACACCTGAGTGGATGCAGGTGACCTGGGCTTGGGTCTCAGTGCCAACCCCACTGCAGCTCCATGACCTTGGGCAAGTCGCCCAACCACCAGGAGCCAGGAGTCACAGGTTTCATCTGTGAAATAGCGTAGAGGACGCTTTTCCTCTAGCAGTTCTGAAAACCAAATTCCAAGATGTGTAAGAATGTGTGTTGATCAAAGTATAAGGAGAGTTATAAGCTATTACCAGGACTATTTATGTGTGTTTTTGTGCTTATATGTTTCACCAAAGGTAACAGAAGGAATACCTATATATCAGAGGGGATGGGAAGAGGCCAAGAAGGGAGCAGCAGACTCAGAGTGATAAAGGGTCATTGGAGATGGTATTATCTTCCATGGGTCCTGGTCTTGCATCCTCTGAGCAGGGCCCAGGCATAGAAACTGCCCGATACAGGCAGAGACTGCAGTGCAGAGACCATCCCAACTACAGATGGTTGAATTTACAACTTTGGGACTTTTTAATGATGGTCCAAAAGTGATCCACAGTCGGTAACAACTGTACTTTGAATTTTGGTCTTTTCCAGGACTAGTAGTATGCAGTAAGATCTGTCTCAAGATGCAGGATAGCAACAGTGAACTGCAGCTCCCAATCAGCGCCATGACGGTTGAGACAGGCCGCACTCTATGGCGGCTGTGTTGCTAGGCCAAGGCGTTTGGCAGGTTATCATTTTTGGCTTAATGATATTTTCAATTTACAATGGTCTTATTGGGGCAGGGTCCCACTATAAACCAAGGAGCATCTGTATTCAGAAAGGCTGAGATATGTTTTTTATTTTTTTAGATACTCATGGCAGTAGAGTATATTTTGACTATATTTAGAGTATATTTTGATACATACATAGAGTATCACTCATTCTAAGGATCCTGTTCTTGTGGTTGTGCATGATGTGGAGTTACACTGGTCGTGTGTTCACATATGAACATAGGGAAGTTGTGTCTGATTCATTCCACTGTCTTTCCTATTCCCATCCCCCCTCCCTTCCCTTCATTCCCCTTTGTCTAATCCAAGGAACTTCTATTCTTCCCTCCTCCACCCTTACTACGGGCTAGCATCCACATATCAGAGAGGACATGCAGCCTTTGGTTTTTTGGGACTGGCTTATTTCACTTAGCATGATAGTCTCTGGTTCCATCTATTTACTGGCAAATTCTATAATTTCCTTTCTCTTATGGCTGAGTAATACTCATTTGTGAATATATACACATTTTCTTTATCCATTCTGAGATATGCTCTGAATGGTCATTTACTTTGCTCCCTTGGAGATGCACCTCACCCTACCCATTTGCTTTATTATTAAAAAGCTCAGAGAGAGCAGATTGGCTTTAGGACAGACAGAATACAGTGGGTCTGCTCCCATTTTCCATGACTTTCTTGGTGTGGATCCCCCGTCTATAGCCAGCGTCACCTGGAGGAGAGGCAAGATGACCACAGCAATTCTGGCATGCCAGCAATGAGCAGCTGCTTCAGAGAGAGCAGATGGGACTCGTTTCTCACTCATAGGGGCAATGAAGCTTCTTTCCTGGAGCCCCCAGCAAATCTGTCCATATGTCTCACTGTTTCTAAAGCTAGCTGCATGCACATTCCAGTGGTAAGAGGACAAGATTGCTTTTAGGAACCTGGGGGTCGGGCACATGAGCTGAATTAGATCCATAAGTGGTAGGTGGTGCTGGGTGATGGCTGCTCAGTAGCAGTACTTGCCTGGGACTCAGCCTTCTGGTACCTCCTTCAATCCTCTTTTCCTCCCTAACAAAAGCATAAGGTTGATAAAGGAGGTGTAGACAGGCCTTGTAATGTCTGATCTAGAGGTCTGAGCATGACTTCCTCTGAGGATTGGTTGACGTAACAAAGAAAGGTTTTCGTCTAGATAGATAGGGGTTTGTGAATGGGGGACAAGATAAGGAAGAATGGATGACAGATATGCAGAAGAGGATGTAGAAATGCTTAGGTTGTGCCACTGTGGGGCCTTAGGTACAATGTGTGCAATTAGAGGCTGTACTTCCCTATGACTCTGTGGGAGCAGAACATTAGGGAGATCCATCCATATATTACACGGAGTACCCCAGGCCGGGCCCTGCACTTTGACACTTTGCTAATTGCTGCCTTGAAATTCTTAATAGTTTTGGACATTGCACTGGGTCTCCTAAATCAAGTTACTGGCCATCTTCTGATAAAGGAAGAAACACAGGTATTATCAACATCCCCATTTACAGGTAAAGTGAGTGAGTTAAGCAGATTAAATGGCTTTGGTAAGGTCACCCACTAATAAACACCCAACTCTAGCCCCCACATCTCCCAAAGCCACATTTGGTCTGTTCATGAGTGCCACGTACACCATGGTGAGCACCAGCCTGACTCACAGCAGCTCACAACTGCTGCACACCCTTCACGAAGAGCCCCTCTGCTCTGCTCATACCATGTGTGACTCCCCTGCTGATATGCACGCTGGGTCAGGGTGGGGTCCAAGTATGGTGTCTTCTCTGGAAGGGTTTACACAAAAGCGGGGATGATGCTCAGAGACAATGTGATGGGATGTCCTGGTGAGAGGTGGCTTCTGGGCTTAATGCTGCATGGTCTCTGCCGCTTGAACTTCTGCAACTCGAAGTCTCTATTTTTGTGTACTTTATTGACACAGAGCAACAAATCCTTAAGTGTTGTTGAATTTAGTATCCCAGGGATTGAACCCAGGGGTGCTTTACCACTGAGCCACATTCCCAGCACACGCCCCCCCCCCCTTAAAAAATATTTTATTTAGAGACAGAGTCTCACTGTGTTGCTTATGGCTTCACTAAGTTGCTGAGGCTGTCTTTTAACTTGCCATCCTTCTGCCTCAGCCTCCTGAGCCACTGGGATTACTGGCATGCGACACTGGGCCCAGCTGCCCTTATTTTTAATAACAAGTTAAATATAGGAGGTTCCTTTTGAAATGGGCTATTATCCATTGCACTAATTTTCCATATGACAGAACTGAAGTAATCTAAGACCACTGTCTTTGTGGTTCCTTTCACCAAATTGATGTGGATATATATATGTATGTGTATATATATTTATTTATAATTTAAATTTGAATTTTTTTGGGTGGTGCTGGGGATTGAACCAGGGCCTTATGTATGCTAGGCAAGGACCCTACCATTGATCTATATCCCCAGCCCTGATATTTTTTAAAGTCTAATTTCTATTTTTTTTTTGGTATCAGAGATTGAACTCAGGGACACTTGACCACTGAGCTCCATCCCCAGCCCTATTTTGTGTTTTATTTCGAGACAGGGTCTCACTGAGTTGCCTAGTGCCTCGCTGTTGCTGAGGCTGGCTTTGAACTCACAATTCTCTTGTCTCAACCTCCCAAAGTGCTGGGATTATCAGTGTGCGCCACCACGCATGGCTTAAAGTCTAATTTCTTTACTGAACAAACTTTTACATGTTGGCTTTTGAGGCTGCCATGATATTTGGGTAAAGTAATACTCTACAAATGACTGAATAATTACATAAGCTGTGGACAGTCACATTTCCTAACACATGTGTGCCTCTTCTTATGGTGCCCACGACAACAAAACAATTCCAGTGAAACAATTCTAAGAAGTTTTATTCAAATAACATTCTCTGAAGAATTTCTCCTGTTTAATGGGAGCAGGGGGATATAATTAAAGCAAACACTTGATTTGGAAAAAGGCACTGGAGATTTTAGAAACTGAGGGATTTGGAATATCAAACTACCTCCTAGGATTCAGACTTGAACAAGGAAAAGCTTCAAAATAAAGCAACATAAAAATTATTAAATTTATAGTCCCAACTTAGATATGTATAATGAATATTCATTTCCCACCCCTCTCTGGAGGCTGAACCCTCCCAGGCTGGGATTTTTCCTTTAATATGAGAAAAAGGAAAATCGCATGCCAAGGAACACAGGTTGAGTACTGAGGACTGATCCTCCAGGCTCCCCTGTGATGTTTGGGGGGACCTCTGCTGAAGTCAGTGTGGTTATTTGTGTCAAAAAACAGCACAAGAATGAAGCACAAAACTACAAAGGAAAAAGAGACAAGAGATTCCTTGTTATTGTTGGAGTCAATCTTTAGAGAATTGCTGAGCTTTTTAAATGAAACTATCACTGGCTGAAAAGTTAATTCCTAAGAAAAGGCAATTATTTATTTATTTATTTGCAGATAGTGTCTTCACATCATGAAATAATGTTACAAAACACATGGGGATGGGCTTGGGAATTTCTCAGCCCATGTCAAGGTTTAATTTTTTATTTGGTACCAGGGATAGAACTCAGGGGCACTCGACCACTGAGCCACATCCTCAGCCCTATTTTGTGTTTTATGTAGAACCTGCTTTTCTCAGGATGGTTCCATAATGCGTATCGTTTACACATCCTCTCTATGAGGGCACTGACAATGAACCTTCCAAGTGGTTCTAAATTCATCCTTCTGCCAGGCACGGTGGTGTATGCTTGTAATCTCATTGACTCAGGAGGCTGAGGCAGGAGGATCATAAGTGTGAGGCCAGCCTTGGCAATTTAGTGAGACCCTCAGTGACTTAGAGGGATCTTATCTCAGAATAAAAAAATTAAAAAAGGGATGAGGATGTGGCTCAGTGATGAAGCCACCCCCTGGGTTCAATTGCCAATACCAAAAAATTAAAATAAAACAAAAAGTGAAAAACATTCTCCACCCTGAGTACTATCCTACATCAGTGACCCAGTCTGAAGTTCCTTCCTTCCCAATACACCGTTTGCAAGTTCTTATTGGGCATTGTTTCCCTCTGCTGGGAATATATCTGTGGAAATGTGTGAGAATCGCACTGGGTCCAATGTTTCAGGGGATATAAAGAGGATAGTGCTTTTTGTGCAAAAAATTTTTTGGAGGGCACTGGAGATTGAACTCAGGGGCACTCAACCACTGAGCCACATTTCCAGCCCTCTTTTGTAATTTTATTTAGAGACGGGGTCTCACTGAGTTGCTTAGTGCCTCACTATAGCTGAGGATGGCTTTGAACTTGCGATCCTCCTGCCTCAGCCTCCTGAGCCACTGGGATTACAGGTGTGCACCACCATTCCTGGCTGTGCATATGTTTTAACCTTCATGAACCTGGTTCTATATTATAGACTATATGCCTACTTGGGCGAGATTTCATGGTGCTCAGTAGATGTGGTAAGTTTGAAGGGCTTTTGTTCAAGTCAGTTAATTCTATGATGGGTGCTATGAACTTGGCTTACCCTCTCAGGGAATCAGGAAAGTGGCTACCCAGTTGGAGTGTGTTTTAATATCCAGATGTATAGGTCATTCCAAGATCTGCAGTGTATTCAAAGATTTTTTATGCTTTATTTTAAAGCATGGGGTTCTAGAAATGTAAGAGAAGAACCAGTTCAGAATATGTAGATAGATACCATAGAATGGCTTTTTAATAGTTAGTTTACCAAGGCATGTGTGCACACAAAAAACTAAGATATAAAGTAAATGCCAGTATATATCTATGTATGTATGTATGTATGTATGTATGTATGTATGTATGTATCTATCTATCTATCTATCTATCTATCCATCCATCCATCCATCCATCCATCCCCATGTGGATGTGTGGGCAATGAGCATATACCTGTATGCATGCACACATGTTAGGTGAGGTGTCAGAAAAAGTATCCCTCTTTTGGCGATTTTCCACTGATCCATGGTCACCTGTGTCTAATTATAGCCTCTTTGATTGGAGCGGATATACTACATGTTCTTGCTATTGGTGATTCAGAATTCAATCTTAGAGAACGGAGTTTTCCTGCCCTGACTGATCTTCAGCATCTTCCACGGCTCTAGCCATTTCTATTCCCATTTGCTCCTGCACTGATTGGTGCAACACTGAAAGTCAGAGGATCCAGTTTAGTGTATATGCTCTCTGAAAGAGGTCCATGCTATGCCTGGGAATGCCATTACAGCCGTGACAGGGGGTTTCTAAGCCTCTCCTTTTGTCTGTAGGGAAAGACATCCATGGGGCTGAAGACACAAAAGATGTTTCGTAGTTGTTCACAAACTCTTCACATTTTTCCCATCTTTACCTTTTCTGTGGTTCTTCTTTCTCTGTCAGTATTGACTGATCCTGATACTGTGGCTGGGGTTATAAACTGTGACTTTGCAACAAAAGGCTTCTCAACCAGGGCTTTGCATTTGGAGTCATTCTCATCATTGCTATGGGTTATATCAACAAATTCTAATTCCTGGGGTGAAGAGGAGCCAAGTGGAGGTGTCAATGGGACAGCATTCAACACACGCATGCCCTTAGTTAACTTGTCAGTTTTTATCAGAGTCTACAGAGATATGGTGGGGGTCATCTTGCAGTGCTGCCCATGGGCAAGTTCCAGGGGTGATCCTGGGGCCATGTTGAATGATGGGACACCTGGTGGGTCTCATTAGCACATCTTCTCAGTCTGACCAGTTGCTCAAGGGTGATGACAATTCAGATAAAATCCTTGTTCGCAAATTCTTTAAATCAGCTGAGGTAGATTCCAGACTTATTGCCAGAGGCAAGAGCACATTAGAAACATCTGTGTAGCAAGGAATGGTATCCCTCACCCAGCTTGATAAAACCCTGAGCATGGGGTAGGGAATCAATAATTACACATTGTACTGGCCATTTAGACCCATTTTTAAGTAGAGCCTTTTTAAAGATCGATTTAGGGTCCTGCAAAAATACTTATTTGTGCTAGGTGTGGTGGTGCATACCTGTAATCCCAGCGGCTCAGGAGGCTGAGGCATGAGGATCACCAGTTCAAAGCCAGTCTCAGCAAAAGTGAGGTGCTAAGCAACTTAGTGAGACCCTGTCTCTAAATAAAATACAAAATAGGGCTGGGGATGTGCCTCAGTGGTCGAGTGCCCTGAATTCAATCCCCGGTACCAAAACCACAAACAAAGTTTATTTGCAAATTTGCTTTATTAACTCTTTAAAGAAAGTGAGGGGAGTTTTTTTGATATCGGGGATTGAACCTAGGGGTGCTTAACCACTGAACCACATCCCCAGCCTTTTTTAATATTTTAATTAGAGATAGGGTCTTGTTGAGTTGCTTAGGGCCTCATTGCTGAGGCTGACTTTGAACTCTTTTTTTTTTTTTTTTGGTTCTGGGGATTGAACTCAGGGGCACCCAACCACTGAGCCACATCCTCAGCTCTATTTTGTATTTTATTTAGAGACAGGGTCTCACTGAGTTGCTTAGTGCCTTGATGTTGCTGAGGCTGGCTTTGAACTCGCGATTCTCCTGTCTCAGCCTCCCAAAGTGCTGGGATTACGGGCTTGTGTCACAGTGCCTGGCTTGTTATTCTTATTTTTTGTCTTTTTGATAATAGCCATTCTAACTGGGGTAAGGTGATATCTCATTGTGGTTTTGAATTGTATTTCCTTGATCAATAGTGAGCACTTTTTTAGGTGCTTGTTGGCCATGTGTATATATTCTTTTGAGAACTGACTATTCTGATCATTTGATCATTTTAAAAATCAGATTATTGCTGGGTAAGGTGGTTCATGCTTATAATCCCAGTGGCTCAGAAGGCTGAGGCAGGAGGATCACTAGTTCAAAGCCAGTATTTAGTGAGGCCCTAAACAACTCAGCAAGACTGCCTCTAAATAAAATATTAAAAATGGCTGGGGATGTGGCTCAGTGGCTAAGTGCCTCTGGATTCAACCCCTAGTACCAAAAAAACCAAAACCTAAAAAATAAAAAAATAAAAATAAGATTATTATTACTTTCTTTCTTTTTAAATGTTTTGGATTGAGTTCCTTATATAGTCCAGATATCAGATGAATGGTTGAAAATGTTTTCTCCCTTTCTGCTGGTTGACTCTTTACTCTCTTGGTTAATTACGGTGCTGTAAAGAACCTTTGATATAATTCCATTGTTTTATTTTTGTGTTTGTTGCTTGTAATTTTGAAGTCTTATCTAAAAAATCTTTGCCTATGCCAGGGTCCTGAGATGTTTTACCTCTGTTTTCTTCTGGTAATTGTATCACTTCAGGTCCTATGTTTAGGTCTTTTATGCATTTTGAGTTGATTTTTGTAGATGGTGAGGGCCAGGAGTCTAGTTTCATTCTTCTGCATATGGATATTTAATTTCCCTAGCACTGTTTACTGAAGAGACTATGTTTTCTTTAATGTAGTTCTTGGTGCCATTGTTGAAAATCAGTTCATTTTAAGCATATGGATTTACTTAAAATATATGGTTCTCTGTTCGCTTCCATTGGTGTGTCTATTTTTATGTTGGTACAATGCTGTTGTGGTTACTATAAATTTTTTTTAAAGTATTTATTTTTAGTTGTAGGTGGACAGAATTTATTTTATTTTTATGTGGTGCTGAGGATCGAACCCAGTGCTTCATGCGAGCTAGGCAAGCATGCTACCACTGTGCATAACCCCAGCCCATACTATAATTTTTTAGTGTGTTCTGAAGTCAGATATTTTCATGCCTCCAACTTAGAGTAAGTGAATTTTATCTGAAGTGTTATCCTGTATTATTGCTATCCTGCTCTGCTCTCAAGGGCACATGGAGTACAACCTTTCTAGAATGTGCTAGAAAGATTTCCAAACACCTGAGGAGAAGTTGCTAGTGTAAGTCTCGTGACTTTGGATCTGTTTCCCATGTCCACCAGCTTACTTGTCATCCAGGGAAAATTGCTGAGCTTCTTTAAGCTTTCATATTTAGTGCTTTTTAAATATGAGTAATGATTCTCTTCCTCTAGGGTGGTTGTGAAGAGTCTATGAGGGGATTGCACAGGAAATTTTTATAGCACAGTACGAACTCTAGGAAATGCTCAGTAAATGATAGGCATTAAAATGATCACAATATTGTTCCTATAAAGATGGAATCAAGTTAAAATAAGTATCAAAGGGAAGACATGAAGGAGGAAAGAAGGGTCCAAGTTCATGCAGGGATGTGCATGTGTGTGTGTGTGTGTGCTACAGCCATGTTTCCTTGATGGTAATAATAATATCATAAAATGCTGCCAGAGCATGATGAGAAGTCTCCAAAATGCTCCAGAGTGTCAATTGCAAGGCAAGTTACTGGGAAGAAAAGATGGTGAAATAACAAGGGTCAAGAGTCCGTGCAGAGAACAGGTTGGCTCTGGGAGCCCAGCAGCCACTGCTGACTGCACTGGGTCCCTTCATGTACGGTTGCTGGGTGCCTCGTGGCCCAGTTTCAGTGCAGTTGAATTTGTGGTATTTGCTACATCTGAGGGACTTTGGCCTCCAGTTACGGACCAGCTGGTGTTTAGCCTCTTGTCTTATTCCTTACACCCTAGGGATGGTTTTGATTTTTATGTGCAGTGTGGCTTTTCTTCAATGACAGAGAGTAAAGGAAGCCAGGGTGGGCAAGGAAAGACGCACTAAAAGTGGGGCTGTCTGGAAATCTGAAAACCTAGGGTTGAGGCTTGCCAAGAACACAGAGAATGCTCAGGAGCTGGGAAGGGATTGGAGAACAGAAGTGTGCTAGGGATGAAGAAAGCATAATAGATACTTTATGAGGAAACTCCAGGTGCCATGAGATAGGCCTTACAAACCGTATTGGGTAAGTGAAGATCTGCAGTTCCAAAGGCTCCTGCTAGCTGAAGGGCTGGCATTATAAAGCTTACCACGCCTCAGTTTCCTCCTTTGTAAATTAGGGATAAAAATAATACCATGTTCATTGGGTCATCAGAAGGAGCTGACCCATGTAAATGGCTTAGTACTACTTGTGGCACAGTGTGTCTCTTATGAATTTTAGCTGTTACGTTTTTATAGAATTGGGCCCAAGATTCTATCTTTGTGTGTTTCTGTTACCCTGACCATGTCTTCTGTGGATTTCAGAATACATTTGACAAGACATTTGTCATTTGTTCCACTCTTTCCTTCTGTTCAAGAAACTTCAAAATGCTTATTAAAGCCATTTGTTAAATACTGAATTGCATGTGGCTCTCAGCTCAATAGAGTCTAATTATCCAACTTCCCTTCTGAAAATAGTTTTCTGAGTCTGTTTTGGAACATAGGGACTGCTTATTGGGTCCCCTCTTCTGGAGCTGGTAGGTGCTGAGTAGGAGCAGAGGTGCTTTTGTTGGATATAAATCAAAATAGTGGTTATCAAGAAGATGACCCCTATCTAGACAGAACATGGGGGCATGGGTAATTCTAGTCCAACTCAAGTGGTTAATAGAATGACAAAATAATAATTAAAATATGGATTTAAGCACACTCAGATTTAAAACTTTGTGTCTCTGTTCAGGTCTAGTCATCTCTAAACATTTATTTGAAGTCATTCAGCTGCAGTACCGTGAGAAGGAGATTGTATAGAAGGTCTTAGGTTATCACTTTGTAGCAATGGAAACAATTACCTATGGTTGATATTAACACTCACAGGTTTAACTGTGGATTTCAGCAAATGAATGTTAAGAAAACAACTTTAATAAATGTTACATAAAGTCGATGGAAATTTACTGAGCCAAGGAACCCAAGGGGCAAAGGAGCTTAGGATAATTGAGATTTTTTAAGAAGAAGGAAAAAAAAGTAGAAGAGCACAGGAAAATACTATTTTGGGGCTCAATGAACACTGAGGAGAGGAAGGAAGACAGTTCATGTAAGAAAAAAATGAAATAAAATAAGGAATTTGGGGAAAAAATGTAAAAAAAAAAAGTGGGGCAGATTCTCGAGTGGCAAGCAGCACACACCACAGTGACAAAGACTTGGAAAAACTAAGCTGGACCAACTAGAGCAGTTCATAAGGCACCAACTGTACAGACAGTAAGTAAAAAGACAGGGTAGCACAAAATGTGACTCCAGTCCTTTGTTAGACAAGGGTGAAGCGCTGATGATATGTCATCAAAAGAACAGAGGTTTGATGCCCCTTTAAAACTTCTTTTTTCTTTTTTTGGCACAAAGGATTGAGCCTGGGGCACTTTATCACTGAGCTACATCCTAGCCTCCCAGGCACCCAGGCTTTTAAATTTGAGACAGGATTAAGTTGCTGAGGCTGGCTTCAAACTTGCGATCTTCCTGCCTCAGCCTCCTGAGTAGCTGGGATTACATCATGTACTACCATGCCCAGTTTTTAAAACACTTCTCTACTTAAAAAAAAAAAAGGAACAGAAGTCATGGAAATTTCAAGGGTGGAGGATATAGGCAGGGTGGGTGATGTTTTAAATGGGGTTAAAGATATTTAAAGTCAGCAGGCTTGGTATACTTGCATTTCAGGGTATGAAAATGAAGTAGCCAAAAGTCATTTCAAGAATGAATTTGTGCAACTGGGGAGGAACCCCTAAACTTGTAAAGAGCTGCCACACCCATGTATGCATTACTACACACACACACACACACTCACTCACACACACACACACATACACCACAAACATGAACACAAAGATTTAGGCAATAAACTCTAAGAGTCTCAAATAAATCATCAAGCGTTTTAAAAACCCTAAAGGGGAAAACTCTTGCTGTAGTTTACATCTTTTGAGTGTCCTCCCAAAGATCTGTGTGGTCAAGTCTTGCTCTCCGGAGGCCTCTATTTGGAGATAGTAGAGCGTTTCAAAGGAGGGGCCTCATGGGAGATCTTTAGGTCATTGGGGACATTATGGAACCCTGGTCCCTCCTTTTTCTTCTGCTTTTTCACTTCCCTGACACAAGGTGAGTGCTTTTGCTCCACCACATGCTTCTGTCATGATGTTCTGCCCAAAGCAACAGGGCCAACCGATCACTGACTGAAACCTCTAAAATCATAAGCAACATAAATGGTTTCTCTTTATAACATTGATTACCTCATGCATTTGTTATAGTAACAGAAAGCGGTTTAACACAATCCCCATACTTAAAATGGGCATCTCTGACGAAGAGAGTTTCTTGCTGTATGGAAGAGCTGGCCTAGTGGTCAAGGAAACTTACTGGGTACAGTATGTTTGGCTTTTAGAGAAACAATGGCTGTTCAACATGATGATCAGTAAACCAAGCAGTATAACCAAGTCATCTGCCATATGCATTTAACCTTTGTTCTGGAAGGAGCCCCTTTTTATGCATCATGGGCTCCCCATGTCAGATTGGCCATTATTTTTCCCTGTTCATATATAAGAATTTACAGCAGAATTCAAGAGAAATGGACTTCATGCATTGTGTGATGACTCAGCCCTGCTACAAAAGATATTGGAATTTTTGGTGAAATTTGAAATGAATTTTGATTCCACAATAATATTTTTATTGTCTTTTAATAGTAGCCTAAAAGCCATCTAGTGTTTTTCACACACTTGAAATAAACTAGGACTCCTTAAGACTTTATTGTTTTTTTTAAAAAAAATATATTTATGCTTAAAAGTTAACCACAAGGGAAAGCTCAGCATTAATGAATGTGTAAATATTTTTTCTGGTATTTGTTGTTTATAGTTCTGATAGCAGTTTATCAAATTTACTAATGGAGCTGGGAGTGGTGGCACATGCCAGTAATCCCAGTGGCTTGGGAGGCTGAAACAGGAGGATCGCAAGTTCAAAGCCAGCCTCAGCAATGGCGAGGTGCTAAGCAACTCAGTGAGACCCTATCTCTAAATAAAATACAAAACAGGGGTAGGGATGTGGCACAGTGGTTGAGTGCCCCTGAGTTCAATCCTCAGTACCAAAAAAAAAAAAAAAAAAAAAAAAATTCTAATGGAGAAATTTTGCTAATATTGTTCTCACCCACCCCAATCAGTGAAAAAATTTCAGACCTTTTATCATCTTAAAGAGAATCCTGATCCCAGTGGCTTGGGATCGTCAGTTCAAAGCCAGTCTCCACAACTTAGGCCCTAAGCAACTCAGTGAGACCCTGTCTCTAAATAAAATATAAAAAAGAGCTGACGATGTAGCTCAGTGGCTAAGTGCTCCTGGGTTCAATGCCTGGTACCAAAAAAGAGAATCCTAAATAATATCAGAGCTAGAAGGAAAAGGACAGAGCTCTGGGGCTTATATATTTTAGAGTTGACAGCCAAGGGCTTAACTTTCTGCTCTTCTAATTACTGGGTGGTACTGGGGTGGGAGTGGGGTCTTCACGTTTTTGTGAGCCGAAATACAATCCACTGGGTTGTCTTGAAAGTCTATGTACAGGGCTCAGCTCAGTTCCTGGCACAGGGTTGGAGCTCAGGTGCATTGGCATGTCTCCCCCACCTTCCAGATAAGAGAGCGAGAAGACTCGCCCCCAGTTCCATGGCTACCAGTTGGATTCACTCTGCAGTGTGGCTCTGCTCTCAGGCAGCACATCAGAGTTGGTTTATTTATGTTTATTCTAAATTTCTGTGACTTTCTTTTTGGGATTGCAAAGTTTCTGAAGCAAATAGCAAAGGGGTGAGTAGGATGGGGGAACCCAAGGACGTCAACACCCTAGAAACCAAAACCTGAAACAGGACCCAGCTGTCGGCATTGACACCGGAAGTCCTCAGGAACCTGCTTGCTGCAGCTTGGTGTGTCCAGCAGTCGCATGCCAAGCTCCTTTTTAGCTTCTGGATTATCTTGATGGGACATCTGCTGTCATTAGTCACCTTTCATAAAGGCACCATTGAGTGTCCCCCCCAGCCACAGATAACTCTTCCAGCACCTTTGTGCCAGGTGAGTGGGCTTCAGCCTGCTGCAGGGAGACTATTGTTTACTGAAGTTGATCTCATGAAATGCACCTTAAAGAAAGGTTAAGAAACAGAGTATGCAGAGAAGCTTTCTGTGGTCAAGGGGATTTTGGTGACAGCTAGTTGAACAGTTAAAAGGCTTCTTTACTGGGCTCTTACCCAGTTTTGAATATGTCTTTTTGCTTTGTGAACTGCTAAGAGGGAAAAGAAGTATGCATGCTTTCCCAATTCAATGGGCCACTGAAGTTTTCTTTCACAGAACAGGGACTCATATTTCCTGGAACATTTTGGGAAATGCTGACCTTAGGAGGGGTTTTAAAATTTATTATTACTTGTTTCTGTGTATGATTTTTTTCGTTTCCTTTCCCCTTCCTCCCTTCCTTCCTTCCTTCCTTCCTTCCTTCCTTCCTTCCTTCCTTCCTTCCTTCCTTCCTTCCTTCCTTCCTAGAAAATTAGGAATTCTTTCTAGAGCAATTTTAGGTGTATGGGGCTGGATAAAAATTTAACTTTTGATGTGCAAGAGAATCTATCCATCACCTGATTGTTGTCAATCTGCCTGTTAAAGGACCGAGTCAACAACTAGCAAAATTAATACGCTTTTCATTTTTGCAAAAAGTTGGGGCTCTTTCTTGGATGTACAGTATGCCAACAGGGCTTGATCATTCATTCATTCATTCATTCATGTAACAAATAGTTTCTGAGTTTCTGCTATAATATGCATCTTTGCTTTTTTAGAAAGAGTGGACCTTTTTAAAGGTAGAGCCATATTATATTCTCAGCACTGCATATATTTCCCTGCATACAAGGGTTCTTACTATTTGTGGAACTGAAACGAGCACTAGGTACATGCCAGGCTCCATGCTAACCTCTGGTTCTCTCCTTTTGATTTTCTGCAGAAGGCTAAGAAGAGAGAGCTAAAAATCAGGGTGGAGCAAGGATGGGCTGCCAACATAGTGTAAAAGACATTTCCTTGACCCACATCTAAAAACCCAGAAAAATAAAGTCAATATTTTCTTGCCTCAGGTATCTCACCTGTATGTACCTGAAGTTCAATTGAGAATATAGGTATTTATTTAAGTCCTCAGGATGCTCAGAGCTTCAGCTGCCATATACATCTGGACATTTTGAGTGGAGCCAAGGAGCAGGCCACTGGGGCTCATGCCTGGAGGGGATGCAGTTCTCTCTTGCTTGGTCACTGCCCAGCATATGCATGGAGAAAATTGCTCAGGGCCACTGTCATCATTAGACCTTTTTCTTTCTGTTGCTGCTAAAAAAGAGTTGGGAGGGAGAAACCATCAGTGGTCATAAAGGTGTGAGCAGGTATAGATGGCTCTTAGATATTTATGCTCCCAGGATCATCTAGGCTCACTAAGACAATTGTGCACTTTGATCTAATAACCTTGAACAACTGGACTTTGCCTGGTCCACAGGGTTCCAGTGGGAAGGTACTCTTTAGAGCAGCCTCAGCTTCCTATAGACGATGTACTCCTGACCCTGGCACATTATCAACTATGTCTTTACAGACTTGGGACTTTTAGAGGCCAGCTCTACTGCTACATGGCAAAATATCCACCACTAGAAAGCTTATGGAAGAGTTTATATCTCCTTTTAACTATTTAAAATACTGGTCCTAGAACCTGGCTTAAATATTTTTTTTCATATCTTAACTTTGGTTAATGTATATAATTATATGTATATAACATTGTATATGTTATTTAAAATATATGATATATATTTATATATATCACACAAATAAGTTATGCCACAGACTTTTCTTTAGAGGTATGTTCCTGAGTTCTCAAATACTGAATTCTTTACCTCCTATGACAGAGATTTAGTTATTCACGAAACCATTTTTCTCTCTCTCTTTTCTTGTGGGGGCAGGGGGAGGCACACAGATGGAATATTTCTCCAAAGAGGCCACATGATTGAGTTCTAGAGAAAGGGATGTGGGCAGAAATGATGTGTGACACTTCCTGGCTTGACTTACACACTATCTGTCCTGTTCCTCCTCCCCCTGCTCCTCCTCCCCCTTTCCCCTCCTCTTCTGCCTCCTCTTCCCCCTTCCTCCTCCTCCTCCTCCTCCTCTTCCTTTGCAGGGAGGATTGAACCAGGGCCTTGTGCCTGAGCAGCATGCACTCTACCACTGGCCGACCCAGCTCCATAAAGATGGGCATTATCTCCATGGAAGACTTTGTTTGAAAAGGCAGAGCCACAGGATGGAAAGAAAAGACTGTGTCCTTGAATTAAGACCTGGGGGAGGCTGCCTCTCATCTAAATATTTATTTTAGACTTTCTGTGTGCAAGAAATAAACTTCTACCCTGTTGGAGGCATTCTATAGTTTGGGGCTTGTTTATGATAGTATCTAATGGTACCTTCACTGCTATAGTCCCTGAGAATCCTTAAGAAAAATATTACAGCAGTGCTGTACAGTGGAACACAGCAGAACTGGGTTGAGTCATGGCTCTGGTATTCATTGCTGGTTGACCTCTGGCAAGGTTCTTAAGTATTCTGAGTTTCAGCTAAGACAGTGTCAATGCAGATGACCATTAGGCCTGAGTTTACATATTTTGGGCTCATGTGAGAATATATCCTTAATGGGCTCATTCTGTGGGCAAGCTGGCGTGAACAGGATAGGAAGGATTAGGCAATCCCATCCTCTCTGCTCTGCCCCATCATGGCTAATGATTCAATAACCAGTCAAGGGTTCCAGAGAAGACGAGATGAAGTCATTCCCATCAGACATCAGAGCAGTCAAATCCTATCTGGCCTCAGGAATCCTTACAGTTAAAAGTGCCAGGAGCCATATTTTTATCAAACGAAAGCTTCACTTCGTACTGCACTGGACAAAGAGGTGAAATACATTTTTGAAGAGACAGGAAGGGCTTCAGCAGGTGCAGTTGACAGTGTGAACTGTTTGCAGCTGGAAAGCTGTGATCTGCATATTACTGACCTAGACCAAAGGAAGTAAAATGTCTAGCTGCAGACGTAGCCTCAGGCTCCCTGGGGGATGCCAGTTTAAGAGCCATTTTTGGCTTCTTCCTTTACTAGCAATCAGCGGTGAGCGGTCTCACTGGGCTGGCAGGTGTGCAGTACTTTCTCTTTTCAGGTCTTTGGGCATTTTTTTCTTTGGAAGTTCGTTGGGCTGTGATGAGTCCAGAGGGCTGGATGAATTGACCCAGGTGGGGGAGGGAAACCTGAGTGTTGGAGAATCCACTCTCTCCATGGAGAAGGACTCAGGCAGCTCTGAGCAATGACTCTCCAATTTTAGATTCCACCTTGAGTAGGTGTTGACTGGGTAAGTTCTGAATGTAATGAAGAAATATCCACGGAGAGATCATGAATGATTTGTATATGTATATATATTTAATATAGAAATGTCCTTCTCTCGGGGCCTGTCTAGACTCACATGGAAATACCTCTATGGTCTCAGGACTGGATTATCCACAAAATTGTTTCAAATGTGCAGTACCAAAGACCTAAGGAGTGGACATCATGGCTGCCTTAGCATACTGGGGATGTTGTTTCTCAAAGCTAACTTTGCTTTGCCCATACAGGCACAATCAGAAGATGGAACCTGAGCTGGGTGTAGCTTAGTGGAAGAGTGCTTCTTTAACATGAGCAGGCTTTGGGCTTGATCCAGAATCCTCTTTATTTTGGTTTCCATGTACCTTTTACTTTGTAAAAATAAAGCTCAGATAGAGTTCATCTACTTCTATTAACAATGTGTAGAGAAGAGTGGAAATTAAAAGTCTTATTTTAATGATGTTAAAGGAGAATGAATGCACTTTTATTTAAAGACATTTGTCTATTGGGATAATGTGGTTGTGTTTTTATATTATCTAGTATAGTCCATCTGGAATTTTCCAAGAACTCAGGTTATCTAAGTCAGCTAACTTGGTAGAATGTTGCTGGATCATTCCCTTTGTATGTAAATGATTATTTACCCATGAGAGGGGTTGTGACCAATGATGCTTTTCCCCTCCAGCTTTCTTGGATTCCCAGATGCTGGGGCAGAATTGATCTTTAGCAGTTCAAGAATGTAGGTGATACTAGGTTTCTGACTTACCCATGAAATTTCTTATCGGTACCAAAGACCTAAAGAGTGGACATCCTGGCTGCCATAGCATACTAGGGATGTTGTTTCTCATAAAAAAAAATCATGTGAGCCTGTGGAAGCATATCCAAGGTCAACCCTGAGTGAAGGAAGATGGGCAGAGGTAACCAGGGAACCTCAAGCTCATCTCACTTCCATCCTAGGCTTCCCAAAGACCAAGAGAACATGGCAGTGAATCTTTTTCTGTGTTTGTACATTCACAAATGTGCCCACGTGCATGTACCTAACAGTGCCATGATGGGTGTCGTATTTGTTATGAATGGCAAACCCAAGTTCAATGGCTTGAACAACTTCAACTCGACTTTGCCATCATTAGCTGTGTGGATGCCCTTCTCCTGTCCCCAAACACATACACATGCTCCTGGAGAAGCACAGCAGCTCACCTAGGAGGGGACAAAGCAGGTTGTCACCTACAATTGCACAGTATCTGTAGCTTGTAAGCAGGCCCTGACCATTATTTTTTCTGATGATAACATGGCATTTTAGGGAGCAACATACACCTGGACCATCTTTAGTTGACCTCAAGAATTCTTTTGTATTTATTTTTTTACTTTAAAAATTTTTATCTATTTATTTTTATGTGGTGCTGAGGATTGAACCCAGTACCTCACACATGCTAGGCAAGTGCTCTACCACTGAGCCACAACTCAGGCCAAGAATTCCTTAATAAGTAGCACGCTTTCATCTCAGTGTGCCTGCATGATTCCACAGAGCTCTCACTCCAGATTCCTGGGCAGGGTTTGTGGTTGTTGTTGTTTTGGGTATCAGGGATTGAACTCAGGGGTACTCAACCACTGAGCCACATTCCCCAGCCCTATTTTGTGTTTTATGTAGAGACAGGGCCTCACTGAGTTGCCTAGTGCCTCGCTGTTGCTGAGACTGGCCTTGAACTCACAATTCTCCTGTTTCAGCCTCCCAAAGTGCTGGGACTACAGGCATGTGCCACTGCGCCCGGCCTAGGCAGGTATTTCTGGTGCTTATGCTCAGAGAGCTCTGACACAGCAGCTCTTCTGAGCTTGAAGACAGGCCTGGAAGGCACCTCCTGACTCATCTCCTCCTCTGCTGTGTGCCGAGGCTGAGCAACAGAGCGGCTTCTGGTTGTCCGTTTTCCTTTTGGACCAGGTCTTTTCCAAGCATGTGTAACCAAGCAGAAATCCCTATCAAGTGTCCAAACTCAACCTGTAGCCCTGCCAGGAAGGAACCTGCCCCGCTGTGGATTCCTTATCTGCAGCCAGCCTAACATTTTCCACAGTGAACAGTGTGTTCTATTGCCTCATGACATGCCTAATTTGTGTTGTATTTTGAATATTCTTGAAAATGTCCATCTAATGAGAGGAAAACAATGTGTGTCTCGGCAGAATCTTGTCTCCACGTGCAAATCTTTCCCTGGCAGAAGTCACATTAATGCTAATGAAATCTGAATGCTAAAGCCATGTTCTGCAGTGGGGGATGGTCTCCCCTGTGCTGAAACACATTTTCTTCTCATTAGCCCCACCATCTTTATTAATATTAACAGTAATAAAGAGAACTAGGCAGCCTGGCTTCTGGCAGAACCCAGAATTAATGAGAAGAGTGGAAGACAAATGGTTGGAGGGTTAAGATCGACTCTGATAGTGAATGAACTGCATCCGTCTGGGACCCTTGTAGGAGTCATTTTGTTCTAAATGACGGACACCATGAATCACTGGCATCCTGCGACTCAGCCCTGATGGGGAACTGCTCACAGCCGAAGCCCTAGTTCTAGAGATCATCTGTCCTGTGATGGTTTTGCAGCTGGTGTGTGTATGTATGTGTGTGTGTGTGTGTGTGTGTGTGTGATGCGTTCATGTTTACATCCATGCATCTGTACTCAACAGCCAGCTTAACCAGAATTTGTCACCGCGAGCAGACTTGCTATGGGGATCCATTGTTTAATGCATACCCATAAGTGCTTCTCAGTCTTAATGTCCTGGTGACTGTCTCACTCACCCTATGAAATATTTTAAAGGGAAATACAGTGAGGGAAGTGGGGGCAGAGCCAGGGAAACTTTCTTTCATAGCAGAAGAGAAATTTTCATGCTGTGGGAAAGTCAATCAAAAGTGGTAAATGATGTATCTCCTACTGATTCTTTTCCCCCTTGAAGTTTCTCTAATTTTTGCTGTTTATTCAAGCATTGAATGTCACTATGTCAAATCTCCTTACTGTTCCCAGGGCTATTTGTGCATCTGGGAGGGGTTGAGACACCTGTATGTTGTTCCTAGCAGCAAACTGCAAGGGCAATGTAGAGGGGTGGGAGGCCAGGGGAGTGCACATTCCTTTGAGAAATCGCTGGCTTTCCTATTCCTCTGAGCAAGGCCTGTGCCATGGACATCATGGCCGGGAGCAGAAGTGAACCTCATGTGGTCCATCTGCTGGAGGCCAGGCTGCTCACACTTGGAGGACGTCTAGAGAGCTTCTCCAACTGAATGTCAGTGACTCATTCAGGAGCTGTTGTCAGTAATGATGGCTTGCATCTCCATTTCCCATTAGGAAGGTGCACGGGGAGCCTCCAGACTGGTGCACAGGGCCCTCAGCTTCAAGCTGGAAGAACCAGGACTGGGTCCACGTGCTGACAACGTGACTGCAACAACTGTGGGGTGAGCTGATTGACAGGGAGCCTACTGTGCTCTTAGGACTCATGAGCAGAGGCTGCCTTCTCTTGAATGGGGGGGGGAGGGTGATGGATCTACAGGAAGGTGACGCCTGGAGAATGGAATTCAGTCCTGGCTGCCTCACTGGAAGAGCAACTTAGACAAGTCAAAACATGTTCAGAGGATGGTGTCCAGAGCAGGGAGAGGATGTGAAACCATGTCACATTAGGAACTCTCAGAGGAACTAAGGCTGCTGGCCTGAAGAAGTGATTTGGGGAGAAGGTGTGACTCTGGCAAGAGGTGTCAGAGGGAAGAGGAATTAGATTCTTCTTTTTTTATGTGTTCTAATCAGTTATACATGACAGCAGAATATTCATTGATTTATTGTACACAAATGGGGCAGTTTTTTACATCTCTGGTTATACACAAAGTAGGGTCACACCATTTGTGCAATCATACATGTATCTAGGGTATTGATGTCCATCTCATTCCATCATCTTTCCTCTCCCCATACCCCCTTCCTTCCCATCCCTCCCCTTTGGCTAATCCAAAGTTCGTCTATTCTTCCCACCCCCAACTTTATGGATCAGCATCCACTTATCAGAGAAAACATTCAGTCTTTGGTTTTTGGGATTGGCTTACTTCTTTCAGCATGATATTCTCTAATTCATCCATTTTCCTGCAAATGATATAATTTGATTCTCTTTTATTGATGAGCAATATTCCATTGTGTATATATACCACAGTTTCTTTATCCAATCATCTATTGAAGGGTATCTGAATTGGTTCCACAGTTTGGCTATTGTGAATTGAGCTGCTATGAACATTGAAGTGGCTACATCACTGTAGTATGCTGTTTTTAAGTCCTTTGGGTATAGACTGAGGAGTGGGATAGCTGGGTCAAATGGTGGTTCCATTCCAAGTTTTCTAAGGAATTTCCATACTGCTTTCCAGACTGGCTGCACCGATCTGCAGTCCTACCAGGAATGTATGAGTGTGCCTTTCCCCTCCCATCCTCGCCAACACTTATTGTTACTGGTATTCTTGATAACTGCCATGAGGAATTAGATTCTTTATGTGAGGCCCTAGGATCAGGGATCTGGAATCCCTGGCAGAAACCATGGAGAAATACACTTCAGTTGCCTATGAAGACAATCTTTCTAATAGTGATGAATATTTAAAGATACTTCAGATTGTCCTTATTTTGGATAATCATAGCAAATTCTTGCATCCTGATATGGCTGTTTTGATGCTGTGTTCTGAGGTGGTCACTGACACCATGGATTTTTGAACATTTCTAGTTAGGATAGAATCAAGCCTTCTGAACACAACAGAATGTGACAAACAACTTTATTCCTACCACTGAACTTTCTTTTCTTTTTTAACTAGGTGGAAATTAGATGCCTTTGGCTCATTTTCCAACCCTCCTTCAATTTCCTCCATTCCCTTTCCCAGCCTTTGTCAGTGGGACCCACACACCTTTCACTTGTCCCTTTGATTTAAAGATGGGGATATGATAACATGGAAGACGAGGGACAGAGTTCTGAGATGGAGTTGGGGTTAGAGTTGAAAATACCAAAAGGATTCACAGCTTCATTTGTCATTTAAAGTAGTTGGTATTTTCTGCTGTTACAAGAAAGTCTTAATTATAATTTTATACTTTGTGTGTCAAGATGCCCATGCATCAAAATGACCTTATCAAAATGCTGTTCTTACAACTAACTGGACACATATTTGTCAAGTATATTACACAAGAACCTCAAGCATCATAAGGGTAGTTGAACATGTTTATTTGTAAGGTTTTTTAAAATATTTTTTTAGTTGTAGATGGACACAATACCTTTATTTTTTAAAATTTATTTTTATGTAGTGCTGAGGATGGAACCCAGTGCTTCACACATGCAAGATGAGCATATTACCACTGAGCCACAACCCCAACCCCTTATAAGTTATTTTTTAATTCCAAAATTCTATGCTCTGATTCAGTAGTTCCCAGATACAAGTCCTATCTGCATTAGAATGCATAAAAATAAGAATAGTGGATTCTGTTTTCTCTAAAGGAAAAAGGATAAATTCGATTTTAAGGATTTTCTTAATTCTAAGATAAGGGTCTTTATTTTCTTTTTGTTGTTAAAATCTTTTTTTTTTGAAATAAGAGCAATAGTAGGTGGTATTTGAAAATGTCAGTGGACAAAATAAATATGCCTCTTTCATCATTACATTTTTTTCTTTTACTGATATGTAAAATCTCTAAATCTGGGCACCCTGTTTTAAGTCCCCTGATCTTTGGAACCTTATTTATTTACTTGTAAAATGGGCAGAGATTTCACGGGGTTCCAAATCTTACAGCATGCTTATGAATTTCACATAGGTTAATGTAGGTCATTGTTCTTTAGAGCTGGAAATGCAGTATGCTTTGTACAATATGAAGGTCCTGGACACTAAGTAGATGGCAGTGTTGTTAACATTACCCAGTGTGTTGCCTGGGTAGATGGAAGAATGGTGGAATGGAAGTGAAAAGCTCTCCTCTCGTCTTGTGTTTTTCTTTTCTTGCTCAGCTTCCAGTAGTTTAATGAATGGCAGCCAGGGAAGATTAGCGTGCCCAAGGAAGCCAGCATGTGAGCCTTTCTGTGAAGCATTGTGTAGAGGGCTGGTGGCTGGGGCTGCAGGTTGGGGAAGAGACCTAGAGAGTGGGGAGGGAAGGGGTCTTGCTGTTCCAACGCAGGTGGGAACTCAGGGTACTTCAGTTAGGGCTGTACTTTCTAGTGTACCCAGCATCCATTAAACCATGAATCTCTGTTGATGTTAAAGTTTTTCAGCGAGTCTCATGTACAGACAGCATTGTGAATTATGCTCTAAGCTCTGTCAGGAATGCTTTGAGAACAGCCAGGTTATAGCTTCTTTGTACTGATTTCTATCTAATACAGCAAAATTTCTCCCTTTAATTGTCCAAAAATCATTTTGGCTAGCAAGGGCTTGGGTTAGTGTCCACTTAAGACACCCACCAGCTGTGCGTATCCATCTTCTGTCTTCATCTCTCAACTAGGGAGGTCATACAGTAATGAAGCTGAGAGTCCAACTTCTGAAGAAATTCTTGCCTTGTGCAAGGAAGCACATGCGAGAATGTTCAGGGCAATAACGTTTCTCATGATAGAACAGTAGGAACAACTTAGTGCCCGTCATTAGGGCCAGCCACATCAGCCCTGCCTTGAGACAATACCATCTAGTAGTTAAAGTGAACGGATCAAATCTATATCATCATATCCATTCAGAATGTAATACTGCATGAGAAAAGCAAGTTAGAGACCAACACACAGAGAACACCATTCACACAAACAGAGTACGGGACTTCGTGTTATTTCTAGATATCCACACATGCAGTTTAAAAGCCGAAGGACCAAAGGACACATATTCAATTCACTATTATGGTTGTCTTTGGGAAAGGAAAGGAAAGGAAAGGAACAGAGGTACCGAAAGAACACTTTAAGAGTGTTACTGTGCCTTTCCAAAAAATGACAGGAGCAAATGGGACAATGATTTCTTTTCTTTTGGTACTTGTGATTGAACTCAGGGGCACTCTACCACTGAGCCACATCCCCGGCCCTATTTTGTGTTTTATGTAGAGACAGGGTTTCACTGAGTTGCTTAGTGCCTCGCCGTTGCTGAGGCTGGCTTTGAACCCGCGATTCTCCTATCTCAGCCTCCCTAAGTGCTGGGATTACAGGCTTGTGCCACCGTGCCCAGTGGGACAATGATTTCATTTTGTGTTAAGGGTACATGGGTACTTTTGTCTTATTTTTTTTGTTGTTGTTGTTGGTTCTGGAGGTTGAACTTAGGGATGCTTTGCCATTCAGCTATACCCTCAGCCCTTTTTAGTTTTTATTTTGAGACAGGAACTGCTCAGATTGGCCTTGAACTTGGGATCCTCTTGCCTTGACCTCCTGAATTGCTGGAATTACAGATGAGCACCACTGTATCCAGCTATATCTTCTGTGTTCTTAATTACAGTTTATATATATATATATATATATATATTTTTTTTTTTTTTTTCAGTGCTGGGGTTTAAATCCAGGAATTCATACCTGCTAGGCAAGTATGCTTCCACTGAGCTATATCCACAGCCCATTTTTCTGAAATCCAAACATACAACTACATATATATATATGTATATATAAATACATATATACATATAAATACAACTATATATATAAATATAATAGAAAAAAATAGCTTCTAGAGTAAGAACCACTTGGCACTGCATCCCTGGCTCTGCCATTTTGGTCCTTAGTTTCCTCATCTGTGAAGTGAGCATAGCATTCTGTATTGTATCTGCCACATGGTAAATGCACCATCCGTGTCATATCTCATTGTTAATGTCCTCTAATTGAGATGATCTGGATTGACAACTCCTATTTACTCACTGAAGCCCACTCAGGTGTTATCCCTGTCAGGACACCTTTCCTGACCATCCTGGTTAGGTACTCCTATATTATTTTTTTTTACACTGTGCATGCCTGTTCACAATCATATTCTAATGATGGTGCTGATGAATAGCTATTGAACATTTATCTGCTAGGAACTCCCCTAGAATTTTGCATACATTATCTCATTTAATTCCCATAAAGTCTCTAGAGTTTAGTATTCTCGTTGTCCCCATTTAATTTTTTTTTTTAATATTTTTTTAGTTGTAGATGGACACAATGTCTTTATTTTATTGCTTTGTATGTGGTGCTGAGGATTGAACCCAGGGCCTCATGCATGCGAGGCAAGCACTCTACCGCTGAGCTATAATCCCAGCCCCCCATTTTATTTACTTTTTGATTGAACCCCGGGATGCTTAACCACTGAGCTACACCCCCACCTGAGTTGCTTAGGGCCTCGCTAAGTTGCTGAGGTTGGCTTTGAACTCAAGATCCTCCTGCCTTAGCCTCCTGAGCCACTGGGATTACAGGCATATGCCACCACACCCGGGCCCCCTGTTATATATTGTATTTTAGAATCCCTGTTTGTGTGCTTCCCCTAATAGGTGGTGAACAACTTAATGAGACCCTGACTCTAAAAAAATACAAAAAAAGATCTGAGGGTGTTGCTCAGTGGTTAAGCACCCCTCAGTTCAATCCTTGGTACAAAAAAAAAAAAGGAACTTGTGGAGTAGAGGCCACGAGAATTGTGTATACTATATAGCACATCCTCAGGAGTGATGACCACTGCTCTTCTATATGTTCTTAATTGATACTTAGGGAATTGTGGCATATCTACTTTTCAGGTTGAGAAAATGGGCCAGTTTTTGAAGGGCAAAGAAAATGATTTTTTTTTTCTGGTCCCAAAATGTATGGACTTAAAAAAAAATGGATGGGCTTTCTGTTTCTCCCTTGTATACTCATCCATCCTCATTCTCTCTCTTTCTCACCTTTGTTGAATTATTCTTACCTGAACTTTAATGAATGGATGGAATCACGGACAGGGAAACAGCCGGAACAAGGTGGAGGTGAATCAGGACACAGTTGTGTTCTCAGGCTGTTGGGTGGTGGTGACCTTGAGGGCTGGGAACGCAAACAGAGATTTGTGGCAAATAGAGATTTGTGGTGTGTTTGGAACCTCTGGCCAGGGCTTATGACAAAATGGCGTTATTATTAATATACTGGATTAGTGGCCACTGATCTTTCCACTCCTCTTTTTTAAGTGTAAAAAAAGAATTGTCCTAGTCACATGAGGCATCACAGATGCAAACCTTTAAGACTTTCTGAGTATGGTCACCATTCTATGGCTCTCAAAATGGTGGTGAATGAAACTTTCCTCCCTCATTGACAGCAGCGTGGGTCCTGGCCCTTGTGAGAAGGCAAGTCCGTCTTGTGGAGGGACTTTGGTATCCCTCCCCTCCTGACTCAGTGGGGCCCTGACCAACATCTCCATAGGGCACTCCGTATGAGCTGCTTGCCTGGGTATCACTTAGCTGTACCAGGGTAGGAGCACTGGGCTTTGGAGTCACAGTCAACCATGTTACCCTAAGACAACTTACCTGGTCTGAGAGGGCTGGACATGGGTGTGGAAACCTGGCCTTCAGGTGTATGTGCTGGGGCCCTTTTGGCCACTTTTCTCCACCCACGGGCCTCCATTGTAGTGGCCCATGAAACAGATGCAGGGCTGACTCCTGAATGGAGCTGGCTTGTCTCCGTAGGATTCTCAAGTATTCCTTTTGTTGCCAAAAGCTTGGTCCTTGTCCCTGATGCCAATCCAATAATGAGGACATGGTTTTGAGAAAAAAGAAAAGAAAGTTTATTGCTTTGCTAGCAAAGGGGAAACATGGGGGACTCCTGTCCCATAGGCTGTGATTCTGCCCATCAGGGGGAACAGGGGGCTTTTAAAGAGGTGATTCAAAGGCTACATTCCATGTATTCTTTGTCCTGTATGGAACTGTAATTCACTTGTTAATTTGGGAGAGAGTCATTTCTGAGACCCTCTGGTGCCATCCCCACGTCTGAATTACTTTGTTCAATGGTGGGAGTGTACTCAAGGACAGAGAACTCTGCCTAGGATGGGGAAGAAAGGTAATCCTGTATCCACTGAGAATAGTGAGGGGGAGAGATAATTAGGGAGGAGCAGGGAGAGACAAAGAGAAAATAAGTCACAGTGGCAGAGCAGTAAGGGCCATGTTCAAAGCAGAAAGAAGGCCCTTGATACAGTGGGAGCAGGCTGGGCTGGAAAAGGACAAGGAGGACATTGGTGTGACAGGAGCAGGGTGAAGCCGAGCACCCAGCGCCCAGGCTGTGGTTGGTCAAGCTGTGAGGACAAAGACCGGGGACTGACTTTGCATTTTCTTCTGTGTATGCCCTTGGGATGGGGTTGAGGCTCTGATTTAGGTTCTTATAAGCTCACTTTGGGGAGGGTAGTGGCTGGCATGAGGGTGGTAATGGAGGAGCTGGGGATGGTCAGGTTTGGGATTCACTCTGAAGGCAGAGCCAGCAGTCTGTTGTTGATAACTTTGAGCTTGGTGGAGAAAGAGCCTGTTGTTCCAGTGAGTCACTGCCATGCCTGGGAGGTCGATGTCGGGAAGGTTTGGTGGTCATGGGCACTTCCGGAGGGCCAACTTGGGGAAGTTCCTGGCTAGAGATGGGCAATCAGGCAACCTGCTATGAAGCTGCTGCAATAGCCCTCTGGCTGGTCTCCTGAGTTGTCTTTCCACAGGAGGGTTAGTTACTCTCCTTTACTCTAGACCACCAATATGTCCCATTGCCTTTTGGTTAAAGTCTAGGCCACCCTTGTGGCATCAAAGGCCTCAGCCTACCTCCAGTCATTAACTGGAGTCTGTCCCTGCAGTAGCCCATGTTCAGATACACCAAACCGCTCTCCCCCACCCAACTACCCGCTGATATGAATATGAATCTCCTCTCCTCTACCTTGGCTCTTTTCTCTACTTTCCAAGAGCTCTTTGAAACTACAGTTCTGCTTTCTCCAAATTCACATTCTAAATTCTCCACAGTGGAATAATTTCTCCAATAAAATGTGTCTTGTACACTTTTTCCAGCCCTTATCTGATTTTTATCTGTATTCCAGTTAGATATCCTTAAATACATATCATAGGTATTGATATTGTGTTTTTGTACATGTGGTGTCTTGTGTTCATCATACAGTACTACCATATTACTTTTGCCAATGTAATGTCTCTATGTCCTCAGCTTCTGTTAGGTCGGATCAGGGTTCAAGATGTCCAATTAAAGGGACCGGTCAGAACAGCTGCAGTCAGCAGCTGCAAAAAGGAGTGGCTAGCCAGACGCTGACAGTCACCAGTAGACATGCCTCCTGTCAATCAGCGGGTTTTCCTGACCTATCCAGGAAGGACTCTGGCCTTCTCTTCCTGCCCCTAAGCCCTCCCCTTCCTGACCGGGCCTTTTGAATTCTTCCTACACTGAAGCCCCAGCGCCATTCTCCCAGACGCACTCTGATGGACGGGAGGATTCGGCCCGAGAACGTATATTCCAATAAAGCCTTGCCCAGCGGCTTTAATTCATCTCCTGCTGGTCGTCTAGTCTTTACATAATGGTGCGCGAAACCCGGGAGGGTTTTGTACCTCCCCC
>PVHX01011847.1:0-22645 GCA_004024805.1 Geosciurus inauris
GTGAGTGGGTGGGTGAGTGGATGGGTGAGTGGGTAGATGGATGGGCAAGTGGGTAGATGGGTGAGTGGATGGATGAGGGAGTGGGTGGGTGAGTGGTTGGGTGACTAGGTGAGTGAATGAGTAAGTGGGTGAGTGGGAGAGTGAATGAATGGATTGACGAATGGGAGGGTGGCAAGGGGATGAGGATTAATAAATGTATTGATTAATTTATTAATCCCAAGGGTGGAGGGGTTGATGGATGTGTAAGTGGGCAGGCAGGTGGATCACTGGGTGGAGAGGTTAGGGATAGAGAATGATTAGCAAGTCCTGGAGGCCACACTTTGGAAAGCACCATTAGGCTGACTCTGGTGAAGTCTCATGGGATGTTATTCATAGTCTGGAGTTTACCATTTGGGGGTGAGGGCTTCAGCACAACAGGCTCAGAAACATAGGTTCCTGGGTCCAAGAGGACACAGCAGCACTCCCTAAACTGATTCAGAGTCCAATATAGGAATCTCAAGGGTCAGTGTACTGATTGACCCTGGAGGTGACTGTCAGCAGGACTAGAAAAGACACCCATACCCCGTGAATGCATTTGCTTCTGGTCAGCAGTGACAAGGGAGAGGCACCTCCAAGAGAGATCTGCCAAGAGAGAGCAGATCATGGAGCACAGATTAGAGGCTTACTGGAGAACAGAGTCAGTAAAGGTCTGGGGTCACCACATGATAATGAGCTCAGCCTTAGAGGAGAGCTCCATTTCCCAAAAGTGTCCACCTGTCCAGGTGACTGGGAGCACTTGAGATCCAAAAGGAGCAGGGAGACTCTATGTCCATGGGCAGTACTGGCCAGTACTAGGCTCTGGGCCTCCCTTTTTCTATGACTACAAGACTGCTGTTTTGATTAATACACTATTTCTCTGAGCTTATTTTGTTTCTTTTGTAGCTTTTCAAGACAATGGGTCCAATCCCCAGCACCAAAATGGAAAAAATCTTAACCTAGTATTTTTCAATTTTAATAAATAAAATTAGTCTATATATTTCCTCTTGGTAACACTTTTGGCCATATCTGATAGGTTTTTTGTTTTGTTTCAGGTTCTTGGTACTAGGGATTGAACACAAGGGCACTTAACCACTGAGCCTCATCCCCAGCCTTTTATATTTAATTTGGAGACAGGGTCTCTCTAAGTTGCATAGGACCTTACTAAGTTGCTGAGGCTGCCTTTGAACTCACAATCCTGCTGCCTCAACCTCCATAATGGTCCATTTGAATTGTCATTGGATTAAGATATGCTGAGGATTAAGAGGATTTTGGGTGTGTGGATGAGGGTGTGTCTAGGAATGATTGGCAGATAGCCAACTGAATGGAGACCCTCCCTAAGCATAGGCCACACTGACCAATAGGATGATGGCTTGGATGGAATAAAAGTTGGGAGAACAAGGAAGCAGCAGCAGATGCGGGCTCAGTTCTTCTTGAATGCAATCTTGATTGCTGCTGCGATCCTCTGAGGACATTGGACTCTGGCTTCTTCACTCTTCCAAAGCAGATTCTCCAGGAGCCTTTGGTCTTGGGCTAGGGTAGCACCGTTGGTCCCTCTTGTTCTGGGGCTTCAGCCTCTTGAACTGTGCAGCTACTGGTTCTTCTAGCTCTCCAGCTTGCAGACGGGCATTGTGGACAATCCAGTGTCTGGTCGTGTTGTTGCATCCAGCCAGCACCTCTCCCCAAAAAGTGCAGCCCAGACAACTCTGCAGAAGCAGCAAAGTTTATTGAGGAAATAGGCACACAGGCCAATCGATTGGGGTCAGCTCTCCTTTCCTTCAGAGAGTGACCCCGAAGTGAGGGATTCAGAGGTTATTATAGGGTGGGCTAGCTACATGACTCAAAACAACAGGATTTGGCCAATATTCAATCTATAGTTATTTACAGTTCAACTGTGACAGTGCCTCCTATGTCCCCTCTCAGTTCCTGGAACTTTAGGTAACTGGCCAGGGGGTCTGGCAGCCTGTGGTTTTGCCGCACCCCCCCCCCCCATCCATGAGAAGCAAGCATAGCAAAGCATTAATCACAGAAGCACAAAGAGCAGGTTAGCAGATACATGCAAGCCTGAGCCAGAGTGACTCCATTTTGAGTTTGGATTTTACAGTGTAAGCCAACCTAACAAGTCCCCCTTTTGTAATTATACTTCCTGTTGATTCTATTCCTCTAGAGAACCCTGACTAATATAGAAATTGGTACCAGAGTGGGGTGGCTCTGGAGAAACAATTGTAAAAATGAATTTCCTTAATTGGTTTTGTGGGTTCTGGAGTTGGCTGTCTAAATTGGTTAGACCTAAAGTTACTAAAGTCTCTCCTACTGGTACTATAGAGAGCACTGATAATTCATGGCGTGAGCTGTTTAAAGAGATTCATAAAGTCAATGCATTTGATGCTCCCAATTCACCACTTGTAAAAAGAAAGGCATTTAGTCACTGTATATGTGATACCTTTGAACAGCTCTGGAAAACTAAGAAATATCATGATGTTGTGTGGTTGCCTCTGGCTTCACTGGACAAAGTAATAAAGGAGAATGATGAACTCAAAAATTCAGTTTCTCAGCTGCAGTCGCATATAACTGATCTGAAAGCGGCTAAGTGTGTTCTGAAAGAGACTCTTCTCTCCTGTAGTCATAGGGCTGAGGTTGCTGAAAAACAAACACAAGCCCTAATCTTGTAATTGGCTAAGTTAAGATGGAAGTTTAACTCTCAGCCTCAGAAGGTGTCTGTGGGGCCCTTGCAAATTGGAATGACGATGTATGGGAAGAGTCTGAAGGGGCTGAGGTCATTGAACTCCCATATTCTGATGAGTTTATTTTGTCAGAAGTTGTTGAGTGCCCACTCTTAGCCACAACTGAGGCATCCATACCCCACCCTCTGTGGCATTGGCTTCTCCTCTCTCCGTGGAGGGAACTAATCCTGCTTTGCTTATGGAAACAGTAAAAAGCTTCAGCGATTCAGTTGCTCAGCATGAAAATGTTGATACTCCTCAGGACCCACCCTCACCACCCACTTCTGCCTCCAGGCCTATAATGAGATCCAAATCTAAGCAGGCCCCTAGAGGTAAAGTACAGTGTGACCCACAGGAGCTACCCTACATTCCTACACTCCAAAGGAACTTCTTGAGTTTTCTAATTCATGCAAGCAGAGGTCTGGGGAGCATGTGGGAATGGGTTTGAAGGGTGTGGGATAATGGCGGAAGGAACATACACTTAGATCAGGCTGAAATTACTCATATTGGCCCATTAAGCAGAGATTCTAGATTTAATGTAATAGCTCACAAGTATTACATTTAAAAAGGTACTAGTAGTTTGGCTGGTTGGCTGAAGTATGGGTCCAAAGATGGCCTACTATAAGTGAGCTGCAAACCTGACATCCCTTAGTTTACTGTTGATGAGGGAATTCAGAGGCTCAGAGAGATTGGAATGCTGGAGTGGATCTGCCATGTGCGACCTTCTCCTCCATACTCGGGGGTCCAGAAGACGTGCGCTTCACCAGAACTATAAGAAACAAATCTGTGAGGGAGCACCGGCATCCTTGAAGAGCTCTGTGGTTGCTCTTCTTTTCATGCCAGAGCTTACGTGGGAGCTGCTGTCCATCAGTTGGGGGACTTAAATGTGATGGGCACAATTGGATGTCCAGGAGGAAGAGGCCAAGTGGCAGCACTCAATGGCCAAAGACAGGGTCATAGTGATGAACCCAGCCTAATTCTACCTTAAGATCGAAAGCCATTTCAACAAGAGGTCATAAAGGTTTTTTTTGTTGTTGTTTTACTTGCTTGGACCATGTTTGGCTTTGGTTAGGTAACTGCTCTCTTTAAAATCTCAGCCAGCGGCGCCCCCATGCTGGAACCTGAATTTACTCCCTTATGTAAAAATGTTAAGCTACATAAATCATTGATTTGCTATCTGCCTCTGTATTGCATTTGCCAGAACCCTGTCAGTTGTAAATTCCTAAGATACCTACCTTTGTAATTCTCTGTGTTATAAAAACCTCCCTGCTCCTGGACAAGGCTGCTGCCCTCACTGTTTGAAGGGGACAGCCACTGTACAGCTAATTTGTGTGCACAATATAAGCTTGCTTAATTTGATTTAAAATTGGAGTCTGTGGTCCTTTCTTTGCGTCACGGGTTCAACAGTAGTTACCATAGTGGACAGCAAAGGGGAAGAAATGGACACGATGTTCAGACTCATGTAGATCTCTGTTGCTGGCTAATTAATCATGGTGTCTCTAGAAGCCAAGTAGATGCGAAACCCACCAAATTCTTTTTTTTTTTTAATATTTTTTTTGTTGTAGATGAACACAATATCTTTATTTATTTTATGTGGTGCTGAGGATCGAACCCAGTGCCTCACGTATGCGAGGCAAGCGCTCAACCACTGAGCCACAGCCTCAACCCCCCCACCAAATTCTTACTTGACTTATATAGACAGAAAAATTTCAGGGCAAATGTACAAAAGCCTGCCCCAGATCATAACAGCAGAGAATCACAGCCCCTCAACCACTTCCCAGATTTGAGTCAATTTACAGATCCCAACCCCCTTGAATGAAGGGGAGGCCAGGTCTCTTCGAAGAAGGACCCTGGTGCAATACCAAAAATCTTTACTGTTAGTTTTTCTCCCATCCTTCCTCAAGGGGACCTAAAACCTCTTACCGGGGTCACCATGCACTGGGGAAAAGGCAATGATCAGACCTTTCGGGGACTACTAGACACAGGCTCTGAATTGGCATTGATTCCGGGAGACACAAAACATCAATGTGGCCCTCCAGTAAAAGTAGGGGCTTATGGAGGTCAGGTGATCAATGGAGTTTTGGCCAAGTTCCGACTCATAGTGAGTCCAGTGTGCACCCAGACTCATCCTGTGGTTATTTCCCCAGTCCCAGAATGTATCAGCCCTTGATAAAACTCCCACGCTGGTTCTTCAGCCTGTGGAGTGAGGGCTACCGTGGTGGGGAAGGCTAAATTGAAGCTCTGGTGTTGCCTGTACCTGGGAAAATAGTGAATCAAAAGCAACGTACAGGGGCTGGGGTGGTGGCTCAGTGGTAGAGTGCTCACCTAGCACGTGCGAGGCACTGGGTTCGATTCTCAGCACCACATTTACAAAATTAAAAAATAAAGATATTGTGTCCACCTACAACTAAAAAAATAAATTTTTTTTTAAAAAAGCAATCTGCAGCCGGGCATGGTGGCGCAAGCCTGTAATCCCAGCACTTAGGGAGGCTGAGACAGGAGGATCATGACTTCAAAGCCAGCCTCAGCAACTGCGAGGAGCTAAGCAACTCAGTGAGACCCTGTCTCTACATAAAACACAAAATAGGGCTGGGGATGTGGCTCAGTGGTCAAGTGCCCCTAAGTTCAATCTCCAGTACCAAAAAAAAAAAAAAAGCAATCTGCATCCCTGGAGGGACTGCAGAGATTAGTGCCACCATCAAGGACTCGAAGGATCCAGAGGTGGTGATCCCACAGCATCCCCATCTAACCCTCCTATTTGGCCTGTGCAGAAGACAGATGGGTCCTGGAGAATGACAGTTGATTACTGTAAGCTTAATCAGGTGGTGACTCCAATTGCAGCTGCTGTACCAGATGTGGTTTCTTTGCTTGAGCAGATTAATACACCTCCGGGTAGCTGGTATGTGGCCATTGACATGGCAAATGCTTTTTTCCTCCATCCCAGTACATAAGGACCACCAGAAACAATTTGCTTTCAGCTGGCAAGGCCAGCAGTGTACCTTCACTGTCCTTCCTCTGGGGTATGTCAACTCTCCAGCACTGTGTCACAGCTTAGTTCTCAGAGACCTTGATCGTCTTTCTCTCCCACAAGTATTACACTGACCCATTATATCGATGACATTATGTTGATTGGATCAACTGAGCAGGAGGTAGCAACCACTTTGAACTTGCTAGTGAGCATTTGTGTATCAGAGGATGAAATAAATCCCACTAAACTTCAAGGGCCTTCAACTTCAGTAAAGTTTTTAGGAGTCCAGTGGTGTGGGGCCTGCCGAGATATTCCTTCTAAGGTGAAGGCGAAGTTGTTGCATCTGGCCCCTCCTACAAATAAGAAAGAAACCCAACACCTGATGGGCCTATCTGGATTTGGGAGGCAGCACATTCCTCACGTGGGTGTGTTACTTCAGCCCATCTACCGAGTGACTAGAAAAGCTTCTTGTTTTGAGTGGGGTCCAGAACAGGAGAAGGCTCCGCAGCAGGTCCAGGCTGCCGTGCAGGCTGCGCTGCCACTTGGGCCATATGACCCAGCAGACCCAATGGTCCTTGAAGTGTCAGTGGCCGATAGGGACACTGTCTGGAGCCCTTGGCAGGCCCCACTGGTGAATCACAGAGGAGGCCACTGGGATTTTGGAGCAGGGCCCTGCCATCATCTGCAGACAACTACTCTCCCTTTGAGAAGCAGCTCTTGGTCTGCTACTGGGCCTCACTGGAAACTGAACGCTTGACCATGGGCCACCAGGTGACTCTGAAACCTGAGCTGCCCAGTATGAACTGGGTGTTGTCTGACCCACCAAGCCATAACGTTGGACGGGCGCAGCAGCACTCTGTCATCACGTGGAAGTGGTACCTATGTGATTGGGCTTGGGCAGGACCTGAGGCACAAGTAGGCTGCATGGAGACATGGCCCAACTGCCCATGGCTCCTACTCCTGCTGCAGTGTCTCTGCCCCTTAGCATGGACCTATGGCTCCATGGGGTGCACTTTGTGGTCAATTAGAGGAAGAGAAGACAAGGCCTGGTTCACGGACGGTTCTGCATGATACACAGGTACCACCCGCAAGTGGACAGCAGCAGCATTGCTGCCCCTTCCTGGAACAGCCCTGAAGGATGGTGGTGAAGGGTAATCTTCACAATAGGCAGCTTCGGGCAGTGCCTCTGGTTGTGCATTTTGCTTGGAAGGAAAAATGGCCTGATGTGCAATGGTACACCAACCCATGGGCCACAGCCAATGGGTTGGCTAGCTGGTTGGGGAACGGGAAAGAACATAATTGGAGAATTGGTGACAAGTACATTTGGGGAAGAGGTATGTGGATAGACCTCTCTGAATGGGCAAAGGATGTGAAGGATGTGAGAATATTTGTGTCTCATGTAAATGCCCACCAAAAGTGACCTCAGCAGAGGAGGATTTGAATAATCAGGGAGACAGGATGACCCAGCCTGTGGACAGCAGTCAACCTCTCTCCCCAGCCACCCTGACATTGCCCACTGGGCTCATGAACACAGTGGTCATGGTGGCAGGGGTGGCAGTCACACCTGGGCTCAGCAGTGTGATCTTCCACTCACTGAGGCTGATTCGGCTGCAGCCACTGCTGAGTGCCCAGTTTCCCAGCAGCAGAGACCGACACTAAGCCCCCGACGTGGCATCATTCCCGGGGAGATCAGCAACGTGGAGGCAGGTTGACTACATTGGGCCACTTCCCTCATGGAAGGGGCAGCGTTTGTCCTTACCGGAATAGACCCTTATTCTGCTATGGATTTGCCTTCCCTGCATGTAGCGCCTCAGCCATGACCGTCATCCGTGGACTGACAGAATGCCTTATCCATCGTCATGGTATTCCACACAGCATGGCTTCAGACCAAGGATCTCACTTCATAGCCAAAGAAGTGAGGCAACGGGCCGTGCTCATGGGATTCCCTGGTCGTCCCATGCTCTTCACCGTCCTGAAGCAGCTGGTTTGATGGAACAATGGAATAGACTCTTGAAGATGCAGTAATGGCGCCACCTAGGTGGCAATAACTTGCAGGCTGGGCAAGGTTCTTACGGATATCTGCACTCTGAATCGGCATCCGCTGGGCGGTACTGGCCCTCCTATTGCTACAGTTCATGGGTCCGGGAATCGAGGGGTGGAGACAGGAATGGTACCACTCACCATCACCCCTACTAATCCCCTAGGGAAGCTGTTGCTTCCTGTCCCTGCAACCTGACGCTCTGCAGGCCTAGAAAGAAGTCTTAGTTCCAGAAGGAGGAATGCTGCTGCCTGGAGATACAGCAACTGCATTAAACTGGAAGTTAAGGCTCCCCCGGCCACTTTGGGCTCCTCATGCCTCTGAGCCAACAGGCTCAAAAGGGGTTACGGTGCCGGTGGGGTGATTGATCCAGATCACCAAAGAGACATTGGACTGTTACTCCACAACGGAGGTGAGGAAGCATACTCCTAGGGTGCAGGAGATCCTGTAGGGTGTCTCTTGGGATTGCCCTGTCCCATTATTAAGGTCAATGGGAAACTAACACAACCCAATCCAGGCAAGATGACAAATGACCCAGAACCTTCAGGAAGGAAGGTGTGGGTCACACCTCCAGGTAAAGAGCCAAGACCTGCTGAGGAGCTTGCTGAAGGTGGAGGGCATACAGAATGGGTAGTAGGTGGTAGTCAGAAATACCCACTGCAGCCACGTGCCAGTTACAGGAATGAAGATTGTAATTGCCATTGATAATTCTTCCCTATACCATTAATAATATGGTTGGGCATACTCACACATGCCTGAAGAGGAAATGATTGTTACTCTCCTGTTATTCATCATGTGATGTAATATTGATTGACTTAACATCAGAAATATTTTTCCTATTCTGGGGAAAGAACTAGGCCATCAGGTGTAGGAAGGATAGTTATGTTAGGCGCAATTATGAACTTGTTATTGTGTTTATCTAGAGACTGAGTATGATGTAAAAAGTCATATTTGGATATCAAGTTGACAAGGGGTGGACTATAATGGTTAATTTGAATTGTTAACTTGATTGGATTGAGAGATGCTGAGTATTATGAGCTGAGTATTATGGGTGTGTCTGTGAGGGTGTGTCTAGGAATGATTGGCATGTGGGTTAGCCAACTGAAATGGAGACCCTCACTGAGCATGGGCAGCACCGAACAATAGGATGATGGCTTGGATGGAATAAAAGTTGGAAGAACAAGGAAGCAGCAGCAGATGCCAGCTCAGTTCTTCAGGAATGGGGTCTTGGTTGCTGCTGCGATCCTCTGAGGACTTCGGACTCTCACCTCTTCACTCTTCCAAAGCAGATTCCCCAGAAGCCTTTGGTCTTGGGCTAGGGGAGCACCGTCCATCCCTCTTGTTCTGGAGCTTCAGCCTCTTGGACCGCACAGCTGCTGGTTCCTCCAGCTCTCCAGCCTGCCCATGGCCATTGTGGGCTCTCCAGCTCCTGGTCACATAAACCAACCTAATAAGTCCCTTTTTATAATTATACTTCGTGTTGATTTTGTTCCTCTAGAGAACCCTGACTAATACAACCTCCCAAGCCGCTGGGATTACAGGCATGCACCACGGTGCCCAGTGTATCTCATAGGTCTTGATGTGAATTATCCTCATAGTCATCAGTTATGAATGGTTTAGAGTTTCCATTTTTATTTGTCTTCAATATCTGCTAAAATAAGGTGCGTTTCCTCACCGTGGTGTCCTGTTAGATGAAGCCTAGAACTCCCGGCTCTGCCCTCTGCATCTCAGCTGGCCGTGGATGCTTCCTGACTCTGTCCCTTGCTCTACACTCTACTTGAAGCCTGGCCACCTTGCCCCCACGAAGGTCCGCTGTGCAGCTCAGCCCATCTGTGGAGGTCATTTTGGTTTTGTCCTTGAACTTTTGTTTTTTGGTTCCAAGACCTCTCTCCTGTTCTCTGAGGCACCCAAGGCCTCGTCTCCCCCTGGGGACACTAGTCGTGCTGGCTTTCCATTCTTTGATGGAGCTGCGGTTCTGCAGCTCTTTCTCCTCACTGCGTCCCGCACGCCTTCCACAAGGTAGATTTTCCTTGGAAGCTGGGTGCTGCTCCTCTGTGCAGCCACCCTCATGGTGCAGAGTCCCTGCTAGTAGTGCACCTGCTGCAGTCTCTGCACCCCCTCAGGGGGTGCAGCCACACTCCACTATCAGTAGGAGCACAAGAGGGCAGGCCACGCCTGCTGGGATATTTGGCATTAGTGGGGCAAGCATGCTCCACATTTCCCTGGGGACACCAGACACCAGATATGGGTGGTCCTGACTCTTTGAATCAGTAGCCAGTCATTGCTGCCCAGGCCAACCCTGCTCACTGCAGCCCTAGCCCAGAGTGGGGAGGAGGACAGTGTATAGAGGTGGCTGTCACTGCCAAGTCAGAAGCATCACATGAACATAGGTAAGAGGCCAGGAAGGCAGGTGCAGGTGCACAGGGAGACCCAGGCAGGTACAGAAGCTGGAATGCAGAGAGAGAAGGGAGCAGGTGCTCACCACAGCCCCATGCGTCCTGTCCTGCAAGGCAACAGGCCACCAGCCTCATGCACCCCAAGGACACTTGATTTAGCAGAAGCCCCCATGCCCCAGCCTGGCTCTCTCCCCATGCCCCCAGCTGCCATCCTTAAACCTATGGGGCAGCAGAGGGATGTGGAGTGGTCTCCAGAGGACAATTTGGCTCTCTGAGGTGAAGGCAGAGGGAAGTTTGTTGGGAAACGCCAAATCTGGAGAATCTGGGCTCATAAGGTGTCACTTCCTTTTTTAAAAGAATATTTCCAAGTCTCAGGAAATCCAGATAGGAGCCAAAATTTAAATAAATAACTAAACTGCAATGGCTTTCTACCAAAGGGTCAGTGGCAAGGCATGGAATCTGCACCTCAGCAAAGAAACCATCCCTGGAAAAAAGTGCAAATTGCTGCTTCACTGCATGTAAATGAACTGCTAATTGCTTTTTGCATACAATATTTATGCAAATGGTTCCAATGCTGCAGAGTGCACAGATTATGCACTCACTCCCAGTCCTCACTAGCCCTCCTTTCATCTCTGGACCTGAAGAGCTGCAGAGGCCCCTAGCCACACACACAGCCATTCCCCCTGGGCTGGGCCCTCTCTGCGGCTCCGGAAGGGAGCTGAGTGCCCCCGTCCGGCCTCCTACATGAACACCCTGATCCCAGGTCTCTGCGCCCAGTGAAGGTCCACTCAACCACTAGCCCTGCAGCTGCAGCTCACAGAATGAGGCTCCCTCCGCAAAGCAAGTACACAGACAAGGAACTCAGAGGAACCATTCCAAGGTGCATCGCCCTCTGCCCGCGATACAGGAAAAGACTTCATAGAAATGACTATGCGCAAAGCCCGTGGTCAGCAGCAGAAAAGGGTCAAGCAAGATGCAGTTACAGAAACAAAGCCAACTGATCCCACAGGCAAGAAGAGCCTTACAATCCTTCACAGGAGAGACATTTACATGGAGCCATTGTAGGAAGGTCCCGGGCAACTGAGGAGACAGGCAACTACGTCCACTCGGAACCAGGACAGAACAGGAAGCCCACACAAAGGCCATTCCCCACAGAAGACAGGGAACGCCCCCTGAGACAGACCCACAAGAAGAAAGAAGAACCCAGCGTGCAATCTTGCACAGCGTGAGTGAGTAAGAGCAGAACAAGGAAGTCATAGGAAAGAGAGGTGAAAGCTAGGGGTGAACAACTGCTCTAAACCCCCCGGGAAGTGGAAGGCCTGCGCCATGTGAGAGCAGTGTCCTGGTGGAACAGAGCGCTAACTGCAGAGGGAGACTGCAAGGTCGTGGCTCTCTGAGCAAAAATTACTGTACCCCAGGCTAAAGGACGCCTGAAAGTCCAAGGAGCTGCAGAGCTTCAGACATGAGGAGCCCAGGAAAGGTACACAGGCTCACCTCCCTTTAGCTGTGTGTTCAGATCTGTCCCTGGGGAGACGACAGGGTGAAAGACTCATGCACTAACATTGTGTGGGGTGTGATCAAGTGGGAATTACGCAACTTTGAAAAGTCGAGGAGAGAAGAGAAGAAAAGAGAGAAACAGCTGGGCATGGTGGCACAAGCCTGTAATCCCAGCACTTAGGGAGGCTGAGGCAGGAGGATCACGAGTTCAAAGCCAGCCTCAGCAATGGCGAGGCGCTAAGCAACTCAGTGAGACCCCGTCTCTACATAAAACACAAAACAGGGCCGGGGATGTGGCTCAGTGGTCGATTGCCCCTGAGTTCAATCTCCAGTACAAAAAAAAAAGAGAGAGAGAGAGAGAGAAACAGTGAGCTTCATCAGTTGGCTGTCTCGCAATCCCAGCGGGTGAGCGTCACCACCAGCAACTGGCAGAACCACAGGGGCACTGCAATGAGAGGGCAGGAAGCTGAGGCGCTGAAAGAGTGAGCACCACAGTGGCCCTAAAACAAACACAAACCTCCAGAAACAGCAGGAAAAAGAGTAGAGTGCGCATGCCCAGGCACACAATGGCACACATCTAACGGCGGACCTCAGAACCACCAGGCCCTGCCGCAGGTCCTGCAGCCGCAAGAAAACTCTCCAGCCGGTCTGTGGCACATGCCTGTAATCTCAGTCACTCCAGAGGCTGAGGCAGGAGGATCCCAAGTCCAAGGCCAGCCTGGGCTATATAATGAGATCCTATCTCAAAATAAAAAGGAACTGAGAGCATAGCTCAGTGTAGAGCGCCCCTGGGTTCAATCCCCAGGACCACACATGCCCACCTTAGACTGGGTAATTTATAAACAACAGCAAGTTATTGCTCAGCGTTCCAGGGCTGGAAGTCATAGATCAAGGTGCCAGGTGACCTGAGTCTTGATGGCCTGTTCTTTGGAGGTGGAACCTCCTGTGTCCTCACTCTGCAGAAGGGGCAAATGCTCCCCAGGGTCTCTCTACGAGGACATTAATCCCATTAGAGAGGAGGAGCCCTCGGGACCTACACACCCCCCAAGGTCCCCTCTTACTGCTCTTGCTGTGGGGGCTGGTTTCAGCATGTGAGTTTGGGGGCAATACAGTCAGAAAACAGCAGTCCTAGTAACTGTAGGTGGCTTGACTCTCCCAGAAGAGAAGAAAACTTCCATTTGGCCCATGAACAACATGCACCTGTGTGCTGTGTAAGACGTCCTTGCCGTGGTCCAAAACGCTCAAGTTGCAGAACAGCAAGGGGCGCCCGGCACACACAGGCAAGAGGAGAGGAGGGCGCTGGGCCTGCAGAGCTCCAGGCAGGAAGCTCCGAGCACAGCAAAGACCTGTTCAATGCGAAAAGACAATTCACCACGAAGATGAAACTGTCGCAGCAAATAACTCAGCAACCAACGCCATGGAGCAAATGCAGAAACGCAGGAGGGTGGGGCACACACGTGGCCGGGGCGTCCCTGGAACAGCCGGGTCAGGCACAACGTACTCGGGGTGTTGCTCAGGGCGCCGGAGGTAGGCCAGCAGCAAAGCCACCTGCCAGAGGCTGCTGAGGGGCACTGTCAAGGCTCACCTGCTGGAGTCACAGCAACTCACCGGGGCAAAGTCTGCACATCCGAGGAGTCCCATGTGAACGCAGTGGCCAACCCCAGTGGCCACGTGGCCCAGCGCTGCCTGCCGCTGCCCAAGTCATAGCAGCCTTGGTCACACGGTGCCACAGCCACAGGCTGCCAGCTAACTGCTCTCCTCAAAGCCAGCAACACGTTCTTTCTGGAAAGACCTGAGTGACAGCACCAGGCTGCCACGTAAGGACACTAATGATCCAAAGGACAAGCCACTAGGGCAGAGCCTATGACCTGTTTTATTCACACACACGATTCTGGCACAGGGAGTACCAAGCACATCCTCCCAGGCATCTGCACAACACGCACAAAGTTGGTTACATACCAAGTCACAAGAAATCAGTAAGTCCCACGTTGTGACAGAATATCCACCCACAGTATGGAAAAACGATGCTGCTGACAAAGCAAAAAGGCAGAGGCCCTCGCCTGGAAACTTCTGATCTAACAAATAATCCTCCAGTGAACAGAGACTACACACTGAAACCATGTCATTCCATTAAAAAAATAACAGTAATGAAAAGATGACATTTCAAACTCTAGGGCACAGGTAGAGCGATGATTAAATTCATAATTCTGAACCCTTTTATCAACAAAAATAAAGATAAAAGAATTAGATTCTGTGAGAAATAGAAAGTCTGTGGTACATTTTCAGATATTCTTATAGCTCTTCCCTTCCCCTACCCCAATGTTACAATTAGGCAATCACATAGATTGTTCCTAAAACTTAAAAATGGCTGGGGGGCTGGGGCTGTAGCTCAGTGGTAGAGCGCTTGCCTCGCATGCGTGTGTCACTGGGTTCGATCCTCAGCACCACATAAAAATAAATAAATTTAAAAAAGATATTGTGTCCATCCACAACTAAAAAATATTTTTTAAAAAAATGGCTGGAGATGCAACTTAGTAGCAGAGCACCTCTGGGTTCAATTCCCCAGTACCAAAAAATAAAAATAGTAAGTAAATGATAAAAGTAAAATATGTAAATGGAAGCCAGATGATTTTCTCCATAGATGCTAAAAAAAACTTTCAACAAAATTCAGCACCCACTCCAGATTTTTTAAAAAAGAACTCAAGAAAATAATAGAGTTTATTGACATGACCAAATCTAAATGAAACATGCATATTGGGAGGATATCAGGTGAGGACAGACAGATGTGCCTGGTCCTAAATCTCCCCAAATCAGGAGTAGGGCGGATGGTCCTCCAGGATCAGGGCGAGTCAGGGACAACATGAGCCAAGCAGAAGGAGGAGCATTAGAAAGAAGCCAACCCGTGTCCACTTGTAAAAGCGGCTGGTTCAGCTCCAACACCCTGCAGAGCGGAGGTGAACTCACTCCCTAGGGCACAGGGCTTAGGAACACTGAAGCCAGCAGCTTCCACCAACAGGGGACACTCATCAGGAAGCCTGGACAGAAACCCCAGAAACAGCCACGGAGGTCAAGTAGCCAGGAATAAACGTTTGTTTTTTTTTTTTTAAATGGGTAAAATCTACATGAAGAAAACCTAAAACTGCTCCCAGAGGACTTAAGCTCGTGGGAAGACAGCCCTGCTCTTGGATAAAAAGCAGCATCCTGAAGAGTCGGTGCTGTTTAGGTCAACTTATAAATGTAAAGAAGTCCTTGCTCAAATACCAGCAAGGCTTTTTATGGGGCTAGAAAATTTAACGCTGAGGTTTATATGGAAAAACAAATACACCAAAATAGGGACACCCTGGAAAACCTGAGTCAGGACCCCTGGCTCGATCTCAGCGCCCCGCGGGCTGCAGGGAACCTGCACTGCAGCACCCAGGCCCCCGCTGCAGCACCCAGGCCCCCGCTGCAATGCCCTCACCCATGCTGCAGTGCCCAGGCCCCGCTGCAGCACCCAGGCCCCCACTGCAGCACCCAGGCCCCCACTGCAGCACCCAGGCCCCCACTGCAGCACCCAGGCCCCCACTGCAGCGCCCAGGCCCCCCCCTGCAGCGCCCAGGCCCCTGCTGCAGTACCCAGGCCTCGCTGCAGTGCCCTCACCCGCGCTGCAGTGCCCTGGCCTGTGCTGCAGTGTCCAGACCCCCGCTACAGTGCCCAGGCCCGCCCTGCAGCGCCCAGGCCCCCGCTGCAGCGCCCAGGCCTCCCCCTGCAGCGCCCAGGCCCCCGCTGCAGCGCCCAGGCCTCCCCCTGCAGCGCCCAGGCTCCCGCTGCAGCGCCCAGGCCCGCGCTACAGTGCCCAGGCCCGCCCTGCAGTGCCCTCGCCCGCGGACCTCACGCACCTCAGGCCTCACGCACGCGCCTTCCCAGGTGGGTGGCCCGAGGGCCCCGCGGCGGCTGCTCCCGCACCTCTAGCGCCGCTGCCTCCCAAGGCCGGCGCGGTGCACCCGCAGCAGCAAGCCTCCCGGCGTCTTCGCCCTGCAAAGTCCCGGCTGTCGCGATTATCGGCTTATCCGCGGCCTGTTCGGCTGGCCGCGCAGAAGACCGCATGGCGCCCCACAGCCGTCTGTGCCCCTCGCCCGCCCAGGAGCACTGGGTGGTGGCTAATTTGGGGTATTACAAGTAAAGTTCCCGTGACCGTTGCTGTGCGGGTTTCACACGCACGTAGGTTAAGACGGTGACCCTCGCGTTGTTAGATTTACCGCAACAGAAAGCTACGCGCGCACACCGCCTCCTGCTGGTGGAAATGAGGGCGCAGCCGGGCAGGCCCGCCGGTGCGCGGGGCGGGCGGGCCATGGCATGTGACTGGAATGCAGACCCGCACCCTCTGAAGACTTGACAGCGTCTTAGGAAACCACACATGCGCCTGCCTTTGGCCCAGCTGTCCCACTCTCAGGGTCCACTCCGAGAATCCATGAGCACGTGATTACTCAATGCAGCCATGTCTCAACTGCGAAACCCGGGAAGCACCCTGAATACCTCATATGGGTATAGCCCATACACTAGGCAACAGGAGAGGATTTGGATAACATGCTCATTCACCCACACGTGGAATTCTATGCAGCTCTGGAAAATGACAAGGACCCCTGTGGACTCGCATCTGTATTGTGGTTGCCAGGAAGTGTTTAAGTTCATAAAGCACAGGGCAGGAGAGTATCCATAGGGTGCTCTCTCTGGATAAGAAGGAAATGGAAACAAGAGGTTGTGTGCATAACTATCTTCTGTGCAAAAAGGAACAGGTGAGACAGAGCAGAAATGTGGATGGTCCTTTACCTGCTGGGGTTTGGTGGGAGCAGGATGGCAGGGGGGGAGATGCTCCCACAAATATGCTTTTTTGTGTATGGCTCTGACTTTTAAAACTAGGCTAATGTTTCACACACTCAAACATAAACAAGTAAAAGGAACCACAGCTTCTTGAAGAAATGGCTGGAGCAGGAAAAGGAAGAATAATGCTGTAATATAAAAAAGTGATCAAAAACTAATAGTATTGAATTATAATGGATAAGTATTCATGAGCCTGCACTGAAAAAAATAAACGAGTGAATGAGCAATGAATAAATAAATGCATGAGTTCTACAAATATTTTAAAAAGAAGCTACAGTCATTAGAGTTTTAAAAATCAGTGGAGGCCTGGGGTGCAGCTCAGTGGTACAGCCCTTGCCTCACAAGCACAGGCCCTGGGTTTGAGTTCCAACACTGGGAAAAAAACCAAAAAACCTAAGAAGAAGAAATCAATGTGTAGATTGACCAGGAGTTTAGACACAGCTGTGGAGAGAATTAGTGCCTGGTGCAGAGTTGAAGGAGTTACCCCAGAAAGGAAGAGCTGACGCACATGAGTCAAGAAGGATAGGAAGCCTGTCTCTAGTGGGGGTTCCAGAAGGAGGGAAAAGAACTGGGGCTCAGACAATGCTGGAGAGACTGCAGGGGTCCCCAAGATGCCCCCGAATATGCTATGAGGACTCACAGGACGCAGCTACAGTGGTACTTGTGGCTAAGACTCCCTGCAATGAAGCAGGCAGAGGAAGAGCAGCAACAGGGAAAGGTACAGAGGAGTCCAGAGAAGACAAGGTGCAGGCTTCAAGAAAGCCCACCATGGAGTCCCTTTGGACATGCCTGATCCCTCCAGCAGAGAGTATGACAGGGCAGGTGGAGTGTCATCTCCCAGTGGAGCTCTGAGTCTCTGCTCAGGGTTCTTACTAGGTGCTAGTCACACAGGCAGCCCCAGCCTGGCACAAGCCAAAATTCCAGACTCCAAGAAGAGGAGCAGATCTTGAGCATAACCACACTGTTGGTGCATGCAGCTAGGCGCAGAGAGTTGCTCCTGTCCTTTCCAGGAAAATCGCACTCCAGAGGGCAGCCCAGGGCCGGCCTTTCACACAGGTCTTTCTGAGAAGCAGTCCAGAACCTGCTGCGCAACTTCTCTGCAGATAGACGATGCTGAGGAGGAATTCCCAGAGCCATGGGTTGTGACGAGTTCTAGGCAGAACAAGTAAAATGAATCACACACCTAAGCATGTCCTGTGTGCATGTGTGGCCGCATTTGTGTGTACAATCATATCCCCAGTGTAACCACAGAACCTTATGACAGAGAGAATGTATGAAGAGCAAAGAAAAACAGAAGCGTTTGTACGCTCAAGCTGCCTGGCAGAACAGAATTCAGTTCTTGTGGTTCTAAAGGCTGGAAGTCCAAAATCAAGGTGTCTGTGTGGGGAGGTATGGTTTCTTCTGAGGTTACTCTCTTCAACTTGCAGGCCACATGGCCACTGTACCCTTATGTGACCTTTCCTCCATGTGTCTCTTCCTTTCTTACCAGAGGGCCTACTGTGTGTGAGTGTTTTCTTAAGGACAGAACCCAGGGCCTCAAGTATGCCAGGTGAGTACCCCACCACTGACCCCACCCTAATAGCCTCACTTAGCTCCATCACCTCTGGCCAACCTCATCCAAGCACAATTACATATAGTCTGAGGTATGAGGATAGGGATTTCAGTGTATGGATGGGGCGGCACAATCTAGCAGACAACCCCACTGTTCCTGCAATTCAGTGACAGCAAGATCTCTCTACAGCAACAACAGAATGCTGAGGACAGAGGGGAAATGTCCTCATGCTGCAGAGAAAACAATTTAGAATTTTATACCAAATTACTAGCCAGGGATAGTATTTTAAAACAAGCAAACAAACATTCCACACACAAAAATCATATAATTAGCATTCACATTCCCTCACTGAAATGATTCTGAAAGGATATTCTTCAGAAAGATAAAAAATATAAAAAGATGGAACTAAAATCACAATTCAGAATAACATGAGAACAGGATGTCATTATAGCTAAAATAGTCTAAGGCCTGTGTTCTGGTCTGGATCTGGAATGTCCCCCAGAGGTTCCCGTGTTGAAGGCTTGGTCCCCAACGGAGCAACATCCAGAGGCGGGGCTCTTTGGAGGTGATTGGATCGTGACCTCATCGATGGACTTTGAGAGGTGGTAGAAATCACAGAAGGTGGGGCCTAGAGGGAGAGAGGGCCGCTAGGGCTGTGCCCTGGAAGGATAGACCTCGTCCAGGGCCCTGTCCTCCCTGCCCACCCCCCTGCTTCCCGACTGCCTTGAGGTGAGCCGCTTTCCTCCACCACAACCTGTGCGGTGATGTTCTGCCTCATCTCAGGCCCGGAGCTGTGGAGCCAGCCGACCATCAACCGAGACTTCTGAAACCGTGAGCCAAAATAAATCTGCCCTCCTTTAAGTTATTTATGTCAGGCATGTTGGTCACAGCAATGCAGAGTTAATGCAGTCTGGTTGACGTCGTAGAGGGTCTCAGAAATTTTGACTGAATATTTTTAAGGCAGTTATGCATGTTTAAAGATCTTAAAGGGACCTAATGAAAGAATAGAAATAGAATGGAAATACCCAGACCATGAGAAGGGAGAAAAAAGAACAAAGAAAATGTCATCACCCAGTAGAAATCAGAAATGGAAAGCAAAGGAAAACATCACAGGAAATCACACGCCTTCACAAGATAGCTAATATGAGAACACAGAGCATTTACGCTTCAAAAAAAAACACATTATCGTATTATCTTAAAGTTCAGAAAGCTATATTACTGTCAGAAAAAGTAGATATCAAGAATAAAGCCTTAATAAGGATTAAGAGAATTACTGCATATTGGTGAATATAGCTTTAAATAAATATCAATTAAAAGTGCACAGCATCATTGTCAATGAAAAATTGAGAAATCGACATTCAGATTGGAAGATCAGTTTCACTTCATAACTGGAAATCATAAAAACTAATAAGGACAGGAAGGAAGTGGAAAGACACGCAACACGGTCCTGGTGAAATGTAGCTAATGCACTTCTCACAGGGAAATGCGCAGCCTACAGCTGCTCACATTATAGATAAATCATTACGATTGTTAAGGATCCAATCAAGGGCTGAGGTACAGCTCTGTGTCAGGCACTTGCCTGGCACGCACCATGCCCTGGGCTCCATCACCAGCACTGGGTTCCGTCATCAATGCAAATCAAGGAACAGAAAAATCATAACCAAGAAAGTAGAAGCAGGAACCAGAAAGTCACAACCAGAAATGCCCGGAGCGGGGAACAGGGCCAGCGAGAACTAACCACTGTCCCCGCAAAGGTGACCTTGCCAGGCAGGTGTCACTTCGGCCACACCCACCAGCTCCCATGGCCTCAACTGCGCACTGCCAGCCTGTGCTGATTCCCCCCAGGATGTGCTCTTCGAAAGCAAACTGTTCCTAAGTGTCTTTCACAGCTGCGGCTTCTGATTTTGATGACTGACTCCTAGTTTGCTGCACTTTGATCAGATGTGTGGCCTGCGCAACCCCTGTGTGTGTGTCCACTTGTGGCAACTTCTCCAGCTGCCCCCTGGGTGCAACGTCTGGCCAGAGCAGCCGCCACGCATCCCTGGGGCTGACCGGTCAGTGCATGTCCCATCCTGCCCGCCCTTGTCCCCAACTGTAGCTGTTGTGTCCTTGTGACTGTCAGCACCTGGCTGTGACTGGTCCGACAGGTGCAAGAAACTGAACTCTAGATCATACCTAATGTAAGCTAATTTAAATTTACCAGCTGCGTGCGGCTAGTGGTTGCAGGGTTCACAAACTTGGTCTCTTCAACAAATGGCACTGGGAACCCTGCCTTCCACACAGAAGGGTTAACCCTATTTCTTGCACATGAAATCCCACCTGGGTTAAGGAAACAGGCAAGGGCTCTAGAAGAAAGCATAGGAGAGCATGCTGATGGTGCAGACCAGGAGCAGTTGCTTAAACCACAAAACCAACATGCCCAAAGGAGCACATTAATGAATTTGCCTAGCGTAACTCTGAATGTCAAAAATGTACTACAAACAAAACGCAAATGAAAAAGACCTGGAGAAATCTTGGTAATGCATGTGACTAATACAGAATTAGAGTCCAGAAGACATAGGAGCGCCTGTAGAAATGGATGCAAAGAGAAAGAAGACACAAACAGCCCAGGTGGACACCTGAGCGGAGGGCGTGGGCAGAGGCGCTGTGTCCCAGCTTCTTTCCCTTGGAGGGACATCCCCCACCCAGAGGCACCCAGCCCCTTGCCCCCTCCAGTCCCTCTAAGTCCTCATCAGACAGGATGGCAAGCAAGAGACAGCGCAGCCCTTCTCGATGTCCACGATGGAAACAATTTCTTACAGGCTGCGAGGCGCTCCCAGCAGTGCCCGGGCAGGCTGCCCAGGAGCGGTGGTGACCACAGAGTGCCTGAGCCACACACCAGTGTGCCAGGTGGCCTTCCCCTGCCAGGCGGGGGGCCATCTTCCCATGCCTGAGGAACCTCAGGTCCTATGCACACAAGCTCTGTCTGCTCACCCCCCGACAGCCCAACAGGAAGGAGCCAGCAGTCCAGGAGGGAAAGGCAAGCCAGCCCTCCTCAGGTGTAGGGCTGCTCCACCCCTGGAGATGCCACAGGAGAGGGGTGCTGCTCCCATCCAGGGTGAGAGCAGCCGCGGGGCATGGGGACACACACTCTGACCCCTCTGGGGGGCCATGGGCACAGTGGTCACCTTTGACTATTTTCAGGAGTGGCACTACCACACCAATGCCAGTCCTGCAGGCCTTGGTGGAGAGTGCTGGACACTGCCTGTCATCAATCAGTGGTGTCCTGGGTGGGTACCTGCTCTGCCAGAGCGCCCGTCACAGGCACCTGCTGGTCTCCAGTGTACACACCTGCACTTAGGCACAAAGGTACCAGTCCTCCCCCAGAGCCATCTTCTTCCCGGGGGCGCGGGGGGGACGTGATCTAGCTGCTCCAAGTGGCACACCTGATGGTGGGCCACTGTGGTGGCGGGCAGGCTCCCACAGAAATAACAACAGACCAGGGCCCAAGGGCAGAGGCTGCTCTGTCTTGGCCAAGATCCTGAGGGCCCAAGTGGGGCCCCACAATGGGGGCAGCCATGCCTGGGGCCAGCTCCACAGAGACCTAAGTCCACAGCCACCAGCCTCCTGACTGCTGTCCTGCCACCTCTGGCGTCTGTGTGGCCCCCACCAGGCTGTGGGCACAACCTCCCCTGAACCCAGGCCTCAGCCTGTCCCCAGCAGTGTGGCCACCATCTCTTCCCAGCATAGAACCTGCCCTTGTGACCCTTGCCCCGTTCTTGACAAATGCAGCCCAATCCGTCCACTTCCACAATCCGTCAGCCCGTTAGAGGCACCGGGAAACCAGCTGGGGGGGGCGCGCGACTGTGCTCGATGACACCCACCAGCTGTCAGATGGGCTCTGCAGGCGGCCAGGGGTGCCTGCCTGCCAGGACAGAGCCCCACACCCTGGCCTGTCTCTCACAGTTCCCAGGTGACGTAGGGCTGGAGGGCTGACTGGGGCCAGTCCTCACTCCTCCCACCTACTGGGCTGAGCTAAGTAGGGGCCCTGAAGGCAGAGAGGCCCCTGCCTCCATCGCCCCGCTCTGCAGTGCCCCCAAGTCCCACCCACCTTGGATGGGACCCACCTGCCCTTTTCTCCTCTGCCCAACCCAGCAACTGCACTGAGCCACGGTCCCCCAGCCCAGCCTGGTCACCGTGCCCAACCACGCCCTGGAGACAGAAGGAGCCAACTCCAACTGAGCCCCTAAGCATGCCCCATGGCCTCTGTCCACATGTGACAGGGAAACCAAGGCTCAGGAGGTGACCAAGCACAAGTCCAGCCTGTGCCCCCAAATCCATGCCCCTAGGGGGAGAGAAGATCAAGATCAAACCCCCCTACAAAGGACGTTTTCCGTGAGGCCAGTCCTGGGGAGCAGATGCACCTCAGCCCACAGAGCCCACAGGGAAGAGGAGCCAGCCCCACAGCCAGCCTGGTACTGCCCCAAAGAGCCCAGAGAACTGACTGCAGGGCCAGGATATTGCAGAGGGGAGCCTGAAGGTGCCGCTACCCCTCTTTGGGACCAGTGGGACCTGGGAGTCCAGTGACACCTCTAGGTGTGTGTCTTCCCTGCAGAG